>JASDQU010306684.1:17860-30336 GCA_032191745.1 Picea mariana
ATAAAACCCAGAATTAGGATTATATCCTAAGTTAGAGGAGTGATGAGACATTTTGGCATGACATGATAAGGCGCGTGCAAGTATGGGTGGTCGAGAGCCGAGTTCCCCAGATCAGTGGTTGATGGTCGTATCAGGGCTTCAACATGTGCACAGGATAAAAAATGTAGATCGGGTCAGGGAAAACAACCACGGTTTGTGGAGGTGCTATGTGTTAGCCAAAGACCCACATCAAGGCCAAAAGTGGGGAAGTTTCAAACTGCTTTTGGCAGCCCCGATATGCGCATGTGCACATAGTGCCCTATCCTGGGCTGACAAGTGGTCACCCCTCGTGACTTCTTCTCCCTCCATCTGTCTTCCACTCACTATCACACCGGTACCTATCCCTTTCTCATCTCCCACCACCTATGCCACCTCACTCCACATCATCTTCAACCCATTACACCTCAGCTTATGCTTGTGTGTCCCCCACGCCATCCTCAGTCTCCTCGTCCATTCACAGTTGTCCAATTCACCATCTCCCATTTTCTCCTCCATACCAAGTGCGCCCATCACTTTGTCTATAGCCACATTCGTCTTTAGGCTTCCTCGTAAGAATCCAGATCTGATCCAGACGACGAATGCTAAGGCTGCCATGTCTTGTAGAGGTAGATTTGACTTGGGTCTTCTGAATTCCAATGAATTAGTTATTATGGTTGGTGGTGGTAGTTGAACGTCATCTCCACCATAAATGGAAATCCCAGAAATAAGCTATCAGCTAGTCAATTCATCTGCATGGTTCGTTCTGAGAACACGATTGTGTCCGACAAAGTTTCCTTCTGACAGGAAACATGTAGACAAGATAAATTAAATGCATACATTAGATGCACACTTATGTAATTTTGTTTGGATTATAAATAATAAGTTTTGATATTTTTGTAAGGATCGATGGTAGATCTAATATCCCAATTGTAAATTTTTAGTGAGGCCTCTCGTTCTCTGGTTATAGACCGATATTTGAGATTTCTTGTTTAATGGCAGCCAGCCTCTTCCTTACTCTTTCTTCTGACTCTTAAAGCCCAGGAATGGATGATCTAACCGTGTGTTGTAATGACTATATAATGTAGGTTTTATTATATCCATTTTTTCGGCATTTTAAGTTTCTTGAAGCTTTCAGATCTGAGAAGATATCATATATGAGACTTTTCCTCCAAATCCTTCTAGAAGACCAGATGTCTAAAGAATACTTTCATTCCTCTCTTGTTTTTCCTCCACCTACTCACCACTATACAATACTTACTGGCCTAAGTTAGATCAATACCTCACCTAGCTTTGTATTTCCATCCCAGTTTTCTGAGTTAAAATGATATTGTTCTAAGTTTACTCCCATTCGGTCACCCTTTATAAGGAACCTGTGAAATATAAATTGATGGGTATCGGGATTACTCCTGATGCAATATGAGAGTGACTTCTAGTGCTAACATTTCTAGCACCGTTGTCGAGGACAAATTTGAATATTTTTCCCGAGATTGAACAACATTGAGCCTCTGATTCCTAAGGTGCATCAGGCATCAAAGCCTTCCAAGATTTCTACTGTGCACCTGACGACTCCATTGTGACGACTCCACTGGGGAACCTATTGTTTTAGTTGTGGCTTCTAGAGGCAGGCATATGAGGTCTACCCCTCAGTTGCCCTTGACAAGACCTGAAGTAGATCCAGAGAATCTTATCAGAAAGGGAAAGGCCCTTAGAGAAAGAGCTTCTACTATTGAACCAGGTATTTCTGATAGTTCTCATTGCCCTGTGTTTGAGACTCCAATATCCGTTTCTCAGTTTCCTATCAGACCTCTTGTTGGAGTTTCTCATTTTTTAAATTTCGGGAGTGTTCCTGTTAAGTTTTCTCCTCCTTGTCTTGGATTAGAGGGAGAGAGATTTGTCACTCCTATCTCCCCCGATGTTGCAGCCTGGTCTAGACCCAGGAATTTAGAAGATTTTCCCACCCTAGGCTTTACCATCCCTTCTCCTACTACTGTTGCTAATGTTGTGCCCACACCCACCTCTATTCCCTTAAGCCCTGTAGCTTTTTCTTCAAATCCTCTGCTGATCTCTTTTCCACCTGCAGGCTCATTTCCAGTTTTCCTAGGCCAAACCCCTTCTCCTCCTAGTTATCCTCCACCTAATATCCCTATGGAAAGATCTCATCCCCCTGTAAACAGAATGGATGCCATAGTGGCTGAGAGGTATGCCCCTCTGGTCTTACCTCAGCCCATGAATCCTCTCCCTACTGGAGATTACTTGAAGTATATTCCTAAACTCACTGGAGAGGAGGACATAACTATTGAAGAGAACCTTCCTTCCTTCTACAGTTATGAAGACAACCTAAACATTGAATATGAAGATGTCTGGATGAGAGTCTTCGTCCAAAGTCTTGATGGTGAGGTGAGAAAATGGTTTAGGGGACTGACCCGTGGATCTATTGTTGGGATTGAAGCTCTAGATAACGCCTTATTGAGACAGTGGGGAGATAAAAAAGATTTCATGTATTATATGATAGAGTTTGGGTCCTTGAAGAGAAAATAAGGAGAGTCTGTCTCTGACTTCTCCAAAATATTCAATAAGATGTACAATAATATCCCTGCTGAAATAAAAACCTTGGAAGCCTCTGGAAAAATCACTTATGCTAGTGCCTTTGACCCCAATTTATACCTCCTTATCAGAGAAGGAAGAGCTACTTCCTTGGCCAACATGCAAGATGCATCCCTGGAAGTAGAATCCAATGTGTCGGCAGTTAATAGGCTTAGAAGAAAATCTGACAGAGAAAATGGAAGAGAGAGATCTGAGGCCTCCACCTCTGGTTCTTCTATAGCTCACCCTCAAGTAGATGAATTGACCAAGATGGTAAAGTCACTGTTTGAAAATATGGAGAAAATTAAAGTGGAGGGAAGGCAACCATACAGAAATCCTCAAAAAATTGACAACCGAGGAAAATTTGGAAGGCCGAACAACAATGTTCCTCAGATGATGCCAAGGGAACAAAGGGACAGGGATAGAAATGATTAGAAAATTCAGATTCCTCTCAAAAATAACCTTGTTGCTGATGAGGAGAGGGAGGAAGAAGAGTTGGACCCTGAGACTCACTGTATTGGAGACACCTTCCCATTTCCTCATTTAACTCAATCTGCATACGAATAATTCCTCATGAATAGTCAGATAAATGAGATGAGTAAGGGGGATAAAGCCAGTAGCAGTCCTAATAAATACAACCTCCAGTATAAGAGGAAATAAGGGAAGTCGGACATCCCTGATCAGCCTCTCATAGTAGAGAAACCAGTTAACCATGCAGAAAATATCGCCAAGGAAAAGAAAACTCATAATCCCTCGCCAATAGCTAAAGACCATTTCCCAGAGGTGAGATAAATTATGAAGCCTCCTTCCTCCTTTAACTTTGAGCATGAAATCCAAAAAATCAGACCTCATGTGCCCATTTTAGATCTAGTAAAACATGAATATTTCAAAAGGTCCCTCTCTAAGCTACTATAGCCTGAACCACCCTGTCATTCCATAGACTCAGTAAATCTCCAAGACGAAAAAATAGCAGTCATCTTAGGTCCTATGATAGAATATAGAGATGACTCATCCCCTCCCTTCTACACATCACTGAACATACATGATAAAGTGATGCATAATTGTCTGATGGATTCAGAGGCTTCCCATAATCTCATGCCCAAAACTGTCATGGAAGAACTCGGCCTGGAGGTCACAAAGGATTATCATGATTTGTACTCTTTCGATTCAAGGAGGGTGAAATGTCGAAGGGTCATCAAAGATCTCGTGGTAACCTTGTTCCAGTTTCCCATGAAAAGTGTGGTGGCTTATATACCTCCCAAATTTGGCATGCTATTGTCAAGATCTTGGATTAAAAGGATTGGGGGAACACTACAAATGGACCTCACATATGCTACCATTCCTATGTTCGAAGGGGAGAATAGAATACTGTAGAGAGAAGCTCAATTGTCCTACATTATCAGTGATGAAGAAGACCCCACTAATCATCATATCTTTTCCCTTGATACTGATTTGGTATCTAGCTTATTGCAACTTACTGATACCCCTAAAATGCCTCTTGAGATCAGAAATCATTCCATTCCCCCCCTGAAAATTCTCCTCCAATTACCTCTATGTGGAAAATGTTCTTTGATGGAGCCTCTTCCAGAGAAGGTGATGGTGCTGGAGTGGTCCTTGTTTCCCCCTCTCATTAAACTATATCTCTATCCTACAAAATAGAATTTGAAGCTACAAATAATGCGGCAGAGTACGAGGCTCTTGTTTTGGGCTTAAGGGCTGCAAAGAACATGGGAATTAAAGAAATATCTATGTTTGGGGATGCAGAGATGATTATTCAACAGATCAAAAATATATGTCAGGCCAAACACCCTCGAATTAGGAGTTAAAAAATGAAGTATGGGACCTCATTGACAGTTGCTTCCTGGCTTTCAGTATATCATTTATTCTAAGAGGAGAAAATGTTGTGGCTGATCCCCTGGCTATTTCGGCGAGCAGTTTCAGAGTTCCTTTGTCGCCCAAGCTCAGATATGATGTAGAAGTAAAGTATAGACCATCCATACTTGACAATGTCAAGCATTGGAAAGTGTTTGAGGATGATCTCGAAATCAAACGATTTCTAGAGACTGTTGATGAGTTTTCAGAATTACATATTGATCAAGATCCTAATTCTGACATGGATCCCCATGTTGATGCTTTTTTGAACAAAATATCTAATCATCATATTGTGCAGTTACTGAGTAATCACATTCCAAAGGGACTAGTTCCTTTGGAAAGTGCTTTTGACATTAATGGTGTGGCAGTAAAATCTAAGAGGCTAGATGAGGATGTTGATGTATCTGAGTGCAATATTGGCACAAAGGAGGATCCCAAGTTGGTCAAGTTGTTTAATAGCTTGTCAAAGAAGCAGAGGGACGAGTATACTGAGCTATTAAATGAATTTTCTGAATTTTTTTTCCTGGACTTACTAAGACCTCAGGCCATATGACATTAGCGTTATTGAGAACAAGATCCCATTGAAGGAAAAAGCAAAACCATTTAGGAAGACGTTGAGACAGATAAATCCTATGTTGCTTCCTATTATGGAGAAGGAGGTAAATAAGTTGTTGGATGCCCAAATTATTGTCCCCCTGAGATATTCAGAATGGGTAGCCAACCTGGTCCCAATGAGAAAGAAGAGTGGAGAGATCAAGCTCTGTGTCAATTTCAGAAATATGAACAAGAGCTCAAAGAAGGACAATTACCCGCTGCCAAAGATGGAACACATACTACAAAGGGTAACTGGCACATCCAAGATTTCTATGATTGATGGCTTTTCTAGTTACAATTAGATCTCAGTTTTTCCCGAGGACAGAGAAAAAACAACCTTCACCACTCCTTTGGGCACATTCATGTATGCCAAAATTCCTTTTGGATTGATGAATACAGGGGAAAATTTTCAATGAGCCATGGACATCACCTTCATTGGGGAGAAAGATAAATTTGTGGTCATCTATATGGATGACATAATAGTCTTTTCCCGATCTGACAAGGAACATTGTTGTCATCTGAGGAAGCTTTTCTTGAAATGCAGAAAGTTCGTTATTTCCCTGAACCCCAAAAAACCACTATTTGATATGAAGAAGGGAAAGTTGTTTGGTCACATAGTATCAGCCAAGGGAGTCAATATCGATCCTAGCAGGGTGAAATAAATCCAAACATTATCACTCCCAAGGTCCACGAAAGAGGTCTAGTCTTTCTTCGGCAAGATTAACTTCCTAAGGAGGTTTGTTTTAAATTTCTTTGAATTAGTGAAGCATATCACAACCATGCTTAAGAAGGGGAATGAAATAAAGTGGATTACTGAACCCAGGGAATCCTTCAGCTAGATTAAGAAAGCATTGACTGAATCCCCCATGTTGATCAATCCTGACTATTCGAGTGATTTTATGATTTTTTCTTTTGCTTATTCTGATACAGTAGCAGTTGTTTTGTTGTAGAAAAATGTTGAGGGAATGGAACATCCTATCTCCTTTTTTAGTAGGGCATTGAGGGATGAAAATATCAGATATGACATCATGGAGAAACAAGCCTATGCATTGGTGAAATCCCTCAAGTATTTCAGGATCTATGTCCTTCGGTCAATAATTATTGCATATGTACCTTCAGCTGTTGTGAAGGAAATTCTCATTCAGCTGGACATAGATGGGAAGAGGAGAAAATGGATTGCCAAAATACTTGAGTTTGATCTGGAAATAAATCCCAAGGTTTAGCCAAGATGTTGGTTGAATCTAATTGTAAATCCTTGGGGGTTAACTTCATCCATACTTGCTCAGAAAATTAGCAGGCATAGTTGTTTAACAAAATATCTCGAGATGGGTACTACTGGCCCATTTTATTCACTGATGTCTGCAGAAATATTAGAGCCTGTACCAAATGTAAAAAAATCTCAGGAAAGCAGCAACTCAAATCCTTGCCACTAAAGCATGTGGTAACTTCAGCACCCTTTTAGCAATGGGGGTTGGACTTCATTGGGGAAATTCATCCTACTTCAAGTGGTCAACACAGATGGATCTTGACTGCAACAGATTATTTCACCAAGTGGATAGAAGTTATCCCCACAAGAAGTGATTCTCACAAAGTGATCATTCGTTTTCTTGAAGATATTATGGAAAGGTTTGGTTGTCTGAACCGAGTCATCACTAACAATGTTGCATCGTTCAAGTCTGAGCCACTGATCAAATTTTGTGAGAAGTTCAAAATTTCATTGATCCACTCTACCCCCTATTACACCCAGGGAAATGGACTAGCAGAGTCCTCTAACAAAAGCCTGATAAAGATCATCAAAAGACTACTAGAGGATAATAAGAAAACTTGGGATGCAAAGCTTAAATTTTATCTGTGGGCTGATCGAGTGACAACGAAGAGATCCCTAGGATTCTCCCCTTTCCATCTTGTTTATGGGGTTGAATCAATTTTTCCTTCTCACCGTGCCCTCCCTGTAGCGAAATTATTCCAAGACTACTAAGAAGAGCTCGACGATATGATTAGAAGGATACATCAGCTGGTAGAAGTGCAGGACACCATAGAATAGATGATAGACAAAGCGCATGACCGTCAATGGATAATCAAGAAGGTCGTTGATAGGAAAAACAATAAGGAGGATTTCTAGTTGGGAGATCTGGTTCTCAAATGGGATGCGCCAAAGCAGGACAGAGGAAAGCACAACAAGTTTGAAGCCTTGTAGATTGGGCCCTTCCAAGTTTCTGAGATAATTCCAAATAATACCTATAGGTTGCAGAATTTGGAGGCCAATGAAATTTTTGGTGGCCCTGTAAATGGGCATTTTCTGAAGAAATTATTTGTTTTAGCCACAGGTGGCTCTCATGTATTTGTAAATATTTTTTTACTTTTGTTTTTTCTTTTGTTTTTCAGTTCATAAGTGACTCCATAGCCCAACAGCAAGGCACTGAAACTGCAGAAGATTTTTTGGCATCTCAAAGGGAGCAATCCATCCCCCATGGAGCCTAATTTTATCACATATGTTGGTAAAGGGGGTGTTCTCCCTTCAAAATGGACACCTTTTCAAAAGAATGACAAGAAGTGGGATAAAACCCATAATTTATCTTATATCCTAAGTCGAAGGAGTGATGAGACGTTCTGGCATGACATGATAAGGCGCATGCAAATCTGGGTGGTCGAGAGTCGAGCACCCCAGATCAGGAGTTGATGGTTGTATCGGGGCTTCAACATGCACACAGGATAAAAAAGGTAGAGCGGGTCAGGGAAAAAAACCACGGTTTGTGGAGGCACTACATGTCAGCCAAAGACCCACATCATGGCCAAAAGTAGGGAAGTTTCAAACCACTTTTCGCAGCCCCGATATGTGCATGTGCACATACTGCCCTATCCCGAGCTGACAAGTGGTCACCCCTCATCACTTCCACTCCCTCCATCTGTCTTCCACTCACTGTCCCACCATTACCTATCCCTTTCTCATCTCCCACCAACTGTGCCACCTCGCTCCACAATGCTTCCATCCCATTACACCTCAGCTTCCACTTGTGTGCCCCCCACGCCATCCCCAGTCTCCTCATCCATTCAAATTTGTCCACCTGACCATCTCCCGTCCACTCCTCCATACCAAGTGCACCCATCACTTTGTCTTTAGACACATCCACCATCAGGCTTCCTCGTAAGAGTCCATCTCAGATCTAGACGGCGAATGCTAAGGCTGCCACATCCTGCAGACGTAGATTTGACTTGGGTCTTCTGAATTCCAATGAATCAGTTATTGTGGTTGGCGGTGGTAGTTGAAATTCGTCTCCACCATAATTGGAAAGCCTAGAAAGGGGATATCAACTAGTCAATTCATCTGCAGGTTCGTTATAAGAACATGATTGCATTCGACAGAGTTTTCTTCTGACAAGAGATTACATTTGTTGCCTGTCAGGAAACATGTAGACAAGATGACTTTAATGCAGACATTAGATGCACGCTTCTGTAATTTTGTTTGGAGTATAAATACTCAGTTTTGATATTTTTTTAAGGATCGATGATAGAGCTAAGCTCCCAATTGTAAAGTTTTAGCGAGGCCTTTGGTTCTCTGGTTATAGATCGATATTTGAGACTTCTTGTTTAATGGAAGCCAACCTCTTCCTTACTCTTTCTTCTGACTCTTAAAGCCCGGGCATGGATGATCCAGTCGAGTGTTTTAATGACTATATAATGTAGGTTTGATTATATCTGTTTTTGTTGCGTTTTAAGTTTCTTGAAGCTTTCAGATCTGAGAATATCTCATATCTGATATTTTTCCTCCAAGGCCTATTGGAAGACCGAATGTCCAGAGCAGACTTTCATTCCTCTCTTTTTTTTCCTCCACCTACTCACCACTATACAATACTTACTGGCCTAGGTTAGATCAAGACCTCACCTAGATATGTATTTCCATCCCAGTTTTCTGAGTTAAAACGATATTGTTATGAGTTTACTCCCATTCGGTCACCCTTTATAAACAACCTATGATATATAAAATGATGGGTATCGGGCTTAATCCTACTGCAATCCAGGAGCAACTTCTGGTGCTAACAGGTGTACAGGAATAAATTGAAAGAATATCGACAGGTTACAAGGAAAAGATATATATTGGTATGTAAAGAACATGCACAGGTTGAAGGAATCGACTTTGAAGAGACATTTGCCCAAGTTTCCATAATGGAAGAAATCTGATTGCTTTTAGCTTATGCATGCTCCAAAAATATTAAAGTGTATCATATGGACATAAAATCAGCTTTTCTAAATGGGGAACTTGAAGAATAAGTCTACATTGAACAACTAGAAGGATTTCAGTTGTCAGAGAACGCATATTATGTGTGTAAATTAAATAAGGCCTTGTATGGTCTAAAATAGGCTCCTAGAGCATGGTACTCTAGACTGGATAAATATCTACAGTAGGCAGGGTTCAGAAAATAAAGTGCAGACAACAACCTCTACATCAAGGTAATTCAAGATAGTATTTTATTAATTGAATTTTATCTTGATGATATTATTTTTGGTAGTGATGATGACAGGTTAAGCCATAAATTTCCAAAGGATATGCATAATGAATTTGAAATGACATTACTTGGAGAACTATCCTTCTTTCTGGGACTTCAGATACATCAAAGAAACCAAGGAATTTTTATTTCTCAAACCAAGTATATCAGAGAAATGCTAAAGAGGTTCGAAATGGAAGATTGCAAACCAGTTATCACTCCCATACAAACCAGTTGCAAGTTAAGCAAAGATGATGATTCAAAGTCTACATATCAAAGGCAATACATGTCAATGATTGGTAGCCTACTATATGTGACAATATCCAGACCATATGTAATGCAGGCATCTGGACAGGTGGCACGATTTCAAGTAGCACCAAAAGAATCACATGTGTTAGCAGTGAAGAGGATTTTCATATATCTCAATGGAACAAAAGAGTTTGGATTATGGTATCCAAAATAAAATGATATATCTCTTATTGCCTACATAGATGTAGATTGGGTAGGTTGTATTGATGACCGACGAAGCACTAGTGGAGTAGCATTCTACTTGGATGAGTGTTTAGTATCATGGATAAGAAAGAAACAATCATCAATATCTCTATCTACAGCCAAGGTAGAGTATATTGCAACAACAACATGTTGTACACAGGTCCTTTGGATGAAAAAAACTCTAATAGATATACAGGTTGAATATGATGAGCCCATTCCAATCTATTGTGATAATACAAGTTTCATCAGTATCTTAAAGAACCCGGTGATGCACTTCAAGATAAAGCACATTCCAATCAAGTATCACTTTCTACGGCAACAGGTTGCAGAAAAGACCATCAGATTTGAATATGTGGCCACAAAAGAACAAGTGGAAGACATCTTTACAAAACCACTTCCATGAAATCCTTTGAGTATATTCGCCAAAGACTCAGAGTTATTTCTACTCGAAAATGAATGCTTTTGAATTATTATCTTATATGTCTTAGATGTACACGAGGAAACACCATAAAGAGGATAGTTCAGTTAGGGGGAGCAGCCCCAGATGGAAATATACATTTTGCATTGATGAAAAAGGGGGAGATATTTATAATATGTAGAGGATAGAGGCATGATTCTAGGGGGAGAAATGGTCACAGAGATGTAGAAGACAGAGGCATGGTTCCAGGGGGAGCATGAGTGATATGACTTTAGTATTGCATGAAATGATTTCAGCAATGCATGAAATGATTTCGGCATTGCATCAAAGTGTTTCCATCCATGCCAAAGTGGGAGATTGGTGATTAAGGTTGGTTTTCATTGATGTCAACGCTTGAAGAAAGTCTGGTAGTGAATTCAGGTAGCACAAAGGTTTGGGTAATGGACCCAAGGTTTTTTCATTTATAATGGTATGATTTTTACTATATTTGAAGGTAATACTATTCTATATGGATAGTACATGTCATGCCATTTCTGGTGGTATGTGGAACGTTACATAACTCCTCACGGTTTGAGAGTTATGGACTTACAAAGTTGGAGGACCCTCATATGTTGGTTTGAAGCCCCAAAAGGTCAAAGAATTCAAAGAGATTGCAAAGAAGAAATTATTATTTAAATGACAAAGTAAAGTGACAAAGTCAATAAGGATTATTTAAATAATAAATTGAAGTGAAAAAATCAACGAAGATTATTTAAATGATAAAGTGAGGTACAAAGTCAAGGAGGAATATTTAAATGATAAAGTAAAGGAGAACTTTCTAATTATGGAAAGTGGTTAACCCTAAAAATGAGGAAAATGGGTTAAGTGACCTAGAAGATGCTTCTAAGGAAGATATTTGGAGAGTATAAATAAGAGGCAAGGCTCTCTCATTTTATATCACACTTGAGCATATTGAATATCTATAGTTGATTGAGGTAACCAAAGGATATCTAAGCCGAATTTCAGAGGGAAGGTGAAGAAAAGAAGGCTGGAATTCAAGGGAGGATAAATTATTTTGATGATGCTTTCTAAGATCCATTCAACAAATATTCCATGTGAGACACGCTCTACAAGGTCGCTCTCTAGAATAAGCCAAAATTCAGCAAGGTCTGTCATTTTTGCTATAACTCCTTTTCTGAGAGATTCCAAGTAGTTACACCTGGAGGAATTGCATAAAACAAATTGAATAACATTGTGTACTATTTTCATATCTTCATTCATTACAGGTACATAGTTATGGTTATTTCAAGTTAGGGTTGTTGACTAATCCCAAACTAGCCATGTGAGACTAAAGAAAAGTTTGATGAAAATGCTAGTCTCTTGTTATAAAAGTTAAGGAAGGTTTGCAGGTATGTGATCATATACACCAGGTCTATTATAGAGTTACAAATCATATTTGGATGATGAATTGGATGAGGGATTTTGGTTAAGGTACATGTTGGGTACATGGTTCAGACAAGTAGTTCATGAATTGGAACATACATGAGGTGTATAGTTGATGATGTTGGTACATATTGATGATGCATAGTTGATGAGTAGTTGGCACATGATTGGTACATACTTGGTACATGGTTAGATGAACTTGTTTATGGTATAGTTTGGTGCATGGTTGATGCACTTGTTTATGGTACATGTTGATTACAGGTTGAGGTACAGGTTGATGCATGGTTTAGGTTTATTGGTATAGGTTTACAACGGTATATCTCACAGTGATAGTGTGAAATTGGTTCCATCATTCTACTTCTACTTCAGATCAGTTGGACAGGGCAAGGACAGATTTTTGTAGCCACCTTCCGGTTGTAGATGGATAACATAGGGGTTGTAGCCAGGGAATAGGGGAGTTGGAGCTTCCCTCAGGTTGTAGCCTGAGAAACAAGGGGGTTAGATCCTGCTTCCAGTTGCAGCTGGAAAACAAATGAAGTTGGTGCTTCCAATGAATGCAATTCTTCAAGACATATAAGAAAAAAAATTCCATG
>JASDQU010306684.1:34122-45532 GCA_032191745.1 Picea mariana
TCACACAATTCTTTCACCAATTGTTCATTCAATCTTTCTTTACCTTTTCCATGAGAAACCTTTCAATATATAGGAGAAGGAGGGATGGTTACATGGATGAGGATGATCCCACCAAATTTGCGAATTCAGTAGGATGCCAACCATGTGAATGCCAAATCATCTTCTAGAAGATCCCCTTCTAGAACCTTCGTGACCTCTTCTCCTTTCCAAGCTTAAAAATAGGTTCACACCCTATCTATGGAGCAGACTACGAACAGTTCACACCCTAAGTGTGGGTGGCCTACGGGAATGAGGGATTTTCGCACCCTGTAACATAGGCAGCCTGTGAACTCATCTTAAAAATGTGTTTTTTGGAAGAAGACAACAATCAGTTTTCTCAGGCAAGAAGTCCTCGTGGGAGCCTGAATACAACACTGTAGAGACATCACCAGAGTGACCAAAATAATGTGTAACAAAATTCCCCCCAAAGCGTGAGGCTAGAATCTGTGACAGCCGAAATACTTTGTAAACTGTGTGTGTGTGTTGGAAACTAGGAGCGCACCTAATCGGAAAACTGTAAACAACAAAGTATATACAAAATATAATACTAGTTCTGAGGTAGGCATTCCCATGCTCATATCACAAATGAATGGAATCATAAATGTAAGTCATGGCCACCAATCATACATCGTGGATCCATGCCATCAAAATGTTACATAGCCACCAGGAATACACTGTGGATATATGTAAGAAGACTTGAATTAATAATGCATATCCATGTCACATACAAAGTGGATCTATGTGCCGACACAAATCATACATACTCCATAGCAACCTGAATAAAAAATATGAGACCCAAGATCTTCAATATCGTCACCTGAAAGTATGAATCTAGCCATGTGATTACATCTGTTGAAGTCGAACATGGTAGAAACCACTTGATTACCGGTCAGTGATGAAAACCGTTAACAAGTGCGAGGGAAATCACCATTGATGTCAATGAATCCCAAGGTACTGAAATACAATTCAAACGAATGCGAATGAATGAGCTAAAGTCAAGCACTCAGAGGAATCTCTTGATCAGGGATCAATGATGTGTAACCTCTGTTAAAAGCGAAGGGACCTACCATTAAGGCATTCAGGTTCTAAGGTAATAAATGATTTCTAAGTCTCATTTCCGGATAATGAGTTGGAGTCAAAAAAACAAGACTCGTCACAAGAGGGCCTTGATGTATCCCCCATTAATGACATAAAATAAGTAACAAATTTTGAGGATGAGACAAAGTATGAATACAAGTCGAAATAGACACAAGGAAGGCCGACATAGTAAGAATGGAAAACTACAGATGGCTGACTCAATAGAGGTCTCATGTGAACTTCTCTTGAAAATATGAACGACACGACCAAGGACTTGGTAGCACTGACTCAAAGACGACCCAAGATATGACCTTGTAGCGAGTCGAACGAGAGACAAATGGATTTCCCAACCCAGATTCAAATGATGAATAGGGGGTTTCATGTTCAAGAGAGACACTTACTGCCATTAATATGAATACGAAAACACATCCATTTCCCAAAATTTCCCCCACCATTTCTGGCGAGTACCTATTTCTTTTTACGCAAGCTTGAGGATGATAACATATTCTTGTTGATGTAAGCTCATCCTTCGGATGAGTCCCTCAGAGTATATTTAATGAAACCTAGGAAGGAGTGGTTTGGTCCCATTATGGGTCTGTCGATGTTTGTTTAACGAGTCCAAGGATAGAAAACTCGGGAGTTTTTCATGTTTTGAGAGTCTGAAAAACACTTAAAGAGAACTCTCCAAGTTCATTTTTCATAAATAAGTTCAATGAGACCGAAAAATTGATAAACTATCGCTCGTCGAACATTTTCTTCAAATACTTTAACGAGCGTGAAGAGAACAAGATCGCTCGACAATCTTTTCATTTTTATGGAGCGTGAAAAGAACTTAAAGGATACTCCCTTAGGTTCATCATTTTCATGTTACCATAAAGAGTACGAAAAGACGAGAAAATGTATACTTGGTTACGTTCTCATATATTTTTTAGCATGAGAACGAACGAAGACTAAGCTCGAGGTTTTTCCTACAAAAACCCTAAAAAAATAGTTGTACTTGCGAAAAAAAGAAAAAACACCCGTACCCACTCGTTCGGACTTCGAAGTTTCTATATCTGCAAAAAACCATACTCACAAGGCTATTAGGGCATTAAGTTTTATAAGAAAAACAATACAAATAATATGCAAAATCAATAAAAAATAGTAAAAAGTGAATAAATATGGGTAAAAAGGACTTTTTACTATTTCATTGTGATTTTGCCAAAAACTTGTCCAACATACCTCATTTTCCCTCAAATTTCTTTGCTCGATTGCGGGAGGCACAAGTGATCATTTGGCAAACCATTTCAGTCAATAAGGTAAGTTCTTGATCTTTCAACTTTTCCATGGTTTATTTTTAGTTTTTATTGGCAATTTTTAGGGTTTTAAATCCATTTTAGGGTCACACCATGCGCTTAAGCATTCTTGCAGGTGGGCTTTGCGGGACCTGTGAGAATCTAAGACTCTCGCAGGTGGAATTTAGGGAACTTGTGAGAATCTCGCACTGTGCCAAAGGATTTCCTGCGAGGACCGAAACATGGATTTTAAGGTTAAAATTTGCTCAATAAAAATTATGCAAAAGTTTGAAACAAGTTGTTGACTCTTCTCTCATGGCTCTTGTGCAGGTGTTTGACCATCACAATGATGGAGTGGTAAGAAAGAGAACATGAGGAGGATGATGCTATGCCAGGAATGACCCGGGTACATTCGCTACTCTCCGGGACTGTGGGCTATTGAAATTCTTCAGGATTCCGAGCATGAGAGCCCAACTCAGATTGTTGGAATACCTAGTCCACATGTGGGATGTGGACCAACAGTTATTTCATGTGGGAGTCCATACGCTAACCCTAGATATCGAGGATATATATTTTCTAACGGGGTTTTCACAGCATGGATACCACGCTACCTTTACTGGTGGCCGAGGCGGTGGACTCCCTATGAGTAAGTATTGCCATCAATATTGTGTTCCTGAGGAAGAAAGAAGCAAGGGTAAGGTTGCTATTTGGGGGGTCCAAGATTTGACCCTACGGACCATCTTGTTCACTATCGCATGCATGGCTGGGAGCGTGGCTCCACACATGGCTCTCTAGAGCTACTTCCAATATGCCATAGAGTGTACAGAGTGTCAGGTCTTCAACTGGTCGGATGTATTTCTCCGCAGTATGAAAAGACAATTGACGAAGTGCCGAAAGGGTGACTTGAAGCAGTTTGGGTACGGATCACTTTTGGTGTCATTCTTCCTCAAGAGGTTCCCACTGCTGCGACTACAGGTTGATTGGGGTTTACCAGCCCCACAGGATCCGAGGATGTTGAGGTGGTGTAACCTCATGGCTCGACACGTAGCTGGGCCTATAATCAAGTACAATGATTAATTTTTTGACTGGTTAAGGCCCTAGATGCTGATGATTGACGACTACACATACGCTAGTTTGGATTTCCGAGGGGATCCGGATTTGGCCCTGCTTGAGGATGCTCAGTGGGGTGATTTAGGTAAGAAGTACACATTTTGTTCTTTTTAAATATTTTTGCAAGTTTTATCATATGAAATGTTTTTATGTTTGTCCAAGAACTAATCAAAAAAATCTCTTGTTGATGACACAAATGCGGGGCCATATAGACCTCTAGGAATGTCTCCTATTCAATGTTGAGGAGAGGCCTCTCTAGTGGCAAGATGGGATACTAAAGACTATGAGGTAGTGGAGCAAAAATTGGAGGGGTTGATCGTGAACATCCCAGACATTGTTGTTAGGGAGATCCCTAGACGTTACCAGCGCCATACTGTGGGCGTGTTCAAGTCTATCAGTAGACTGCTTTGTAGGGTATCCCGAGAAGTTGTGTGTTATCATGAGTGTCATCCGTGACACTATTTTGTAAAAGCTATGGGCTTCATATTTTGAGATTTTGGTCCTTGGAAAGAAACTTTTTGTAAAAACTATTGATCGTTATATACATATATATGACTTATACCGGCTTATTTTGTGTTGTGTTATACATGTGATGTGTGATTGGTTTATAAATGGCCCAAATGTCTATCTAACACATAGTTAGCTAATGCATCAGTCAATGTATTTATACATCTAGGAATGTGCCCATGCAGCAGAAGCAAGTTTCTGAGTACTATGGCTAGTGCCATCGATGAAGCCAATGTGGGGTAGCAAAGACTCTGACATATGGAAACCAAGCATAATGTACCATAAGCAGTTGAGGGCAGAGACCAAATAATCAAAAAGCATACTACAGTAACACACAAAAGGTATGATACAATAAAATACAAGCACTCATGGATTAGTGATCTTAGGCATAGTACTTCTTTAAGTACAACCCATTTATGGGTTCACTCAAAGGGATACTGTCGTAGTCCACCAACTCGTAAGCTCCTTTCTCCAAAACTCGTCTGACAATATAAGGACCTCGCCACATAGCTTCAAATTTTCTGGCTCCTAGCATATCCCGATCTTGTTCGTAAAGGAGAACCAGATCACCTTTGGAGAAAACGCGTGGCCTGACATGTTTGTCATATTGGGCTTTGATGCATTTCTTCTGGGCTTCTATAACTAGGGTGGCATCATGATGGGTTTCACCTAATTGCATGAGATACAACAGATGTTCTTCTTTGGTAGAAGTGTTTGGGAGAAGTTTGATGGCTAGTTTTAGGGAGGGTATCTCACATTCAATTGACAAGATGGCTTCTAGACCATAAACTGATTGGAATGATGTAAACCTGGTAGTAGATATAACAGATTTCTGGTAAGACCACAATGTTGAAAACAACATCATGTGCCAACTCATTTTGTGAATCTCTATCATTCGTTGAAGCATGGTAATGAGGACCTTGTTTATTGCTTCAACTTGGTCGTTGGCTTGTGGGTAATAGGGTGTTGAGTTTTCATGATGAAGACCCAACTTTTCAGTGAGTTCAGACATCATGAAGTTTCTAAAGTGGCTACCATGATCAGTAATGATAGCTTGAGGAATACCAAAAGGAGCAATGATGTGATTGACTATGAATAATGTTGCAGTCCTTCCGGTATTGTCAAATGTTGGCATCACCTCGGCCCATTTCGTAAAATAATCTACGACTACAATAATGTATCCATGCCCCCCAGCCGAGTGAGGGTGACATGTCATGAAATTGATACCCCATTTCACAAAAGGACCAAGGGAGACCACAGGGTGTAGAGGAGCAAGGTGTGATCATATTTTATTGTTGTAGGTTTGACAAGCGTGGCATTTTTGGATGACAATTATACAATTGTTGAATAAAGAAGGCCAAAAATACCCTACTCGTAAGATATTCTGGGTAGTAGCATGCCTAGACACGTGACCACCACAGGCTCCAGAATGGCAGTCATTTAGGGCTTTCTCGGCTTCGTCAAATGTGAGGCAGCATTGAAAAACAAAGTCAATCCCACGACGATAAAGAGTATCACCGAGGATAATATACTGACGGGCTTGGTAGCGTATTCGACAATGGTCAATGCTGGACAAAGTGGGCTGAAAATTCTGGGTCTGGAGATATATGATGATATCTATGTACCAAAGGTCATTGGAATTAATCAGGAAAAAGGATTCATTGGGTAATGAATTGGTTGCTACATTTTCCGTCTTAGAGCAGGGAAGGTCGCATATCAACTCGGAAAACGCCAAGGATTTCTTGGACTTGGCACGTTCGAATTCTAAGTCAAACTCCTGGAGTATTACGATCCATTTGGAGTATTTTCCCCCTAGTAATTGGCGTGTAAGAATGTGATGCATAGGGTTGCAGTTAGAAATTACTGTAGTCTTGCGGGAGAGGATATAGTGTCAGAAACGTTGAACAACTTGGACGGCTGCCAAGGCCAGTTTTTCAACATGTAAATACTTGGTTTTGGTAGTCGTGAGACTCTGAATCAAGTAATAAATGACATGTTCGTCATGAGAATCATCCTCCTGGATGCAAACCATAGCGATGGCATAGTCCGAGGCTGTGAGGTAAAGGAAATAATCCCGACTGTAATCATGTGGGAAGAGTAGTGGGGTACGTGTCAAAGACAGTTTCAAAGCTTCAAAAGCTTTGTTGGTAGTGGTATCCCATATGAACTTAGAACCTTTCTTGAGAAGTTGTGTAAATCCAAGAGTTATCTTAGCATAGTTTGGGATGAAACGACAAAGAAAGTTTCCCTTCCCTTGCAAACTTTGTAACTGGAAAAGTGAGGAAGGAGGAGGGAGATTGAGAATCACCTTGACCTTCAAAGTATCTACCCTAATCCCTTGACCTAAAACAATAAAGCCTAGAAGTCAGCCGGATTCTACGCAGAAAACACATTTGTGGGGATTCAAGCGTATATGGTAAAACCAAAATCGAAGGAAACTGGTGTGGAGGTGTATTGGATGATCTACATGGTGCATGGAATGAGTGGGTAAGTCATCAAGATATGGCTGCACAATGTGCTTTATATCATGGAAGGCGTAAGACATAGCACGTTGAAAAGTTGCGCCGGCATTCTTTAAACCAAATGGAAGTTTCCGATAGGTGAAAGTTCCCCAAGGACAAATAAAAGGGGTCTTGTGTTGGTCCACGAGAACAATATTGATTGGATTATATTCAGAGAAACCATACATCAGAGAGAAGATTTCACTTCTGGAACAATCGTCGACGATTTGGTCAACGAAGGGGGTAGGAAAGTTATCTTTAGGAAAAGATTTGTTAATGTCCCTATAATCAACACACACAAAGATTGTGCCTTGTTTCTTGTCGATCGGGACAAGATTGGAAACCTAGTTAGTTAGAGCCACAGGGTAAACAAAGCCATCTTTGAGAAGTTTCTCAACTTCAAGTTTGATAGCGGCCGCTTTACGTGGGTGGACCGGATGAAGTCATTGCCAAACGGGTTTAGCATCTGGGTATGTCTTAATCTCATGTATCACAATGTCGGGGTCAACACCCAGCATTTCTTCATAGCTCCAGGCGAAGACGTCACAAAATTCTTGGAAAAGAGACTTGTAAGTGACAACTCCATCAGGGGAACATGAAGCTCTGATATGCACATGTTTTACAATTCCAGGTTTTATGGATATGTCAAGGGGGATGGTGGGTGAGATATTACTTAAGTTCTCTTTGTAGAACAGATCATGTGTAGACTTGGGAATGGTAGAAATGATGACAACTGTCGACTGGGTTGAGATCCGTTGGTAACCCTCAATGGTGTGTTGTTCCAGGAAGAGGATGGAACGATGATGTCCATCGTCCCAAGGGGTGTCTTCCATGGACATAATATACATAATCATCTCTTCCATGGTAAAAATGACGTGGAATGGATCTGGAGATAAATCACCAAGAGAGGGAGTAGAAGGGGTTTCCGATTGAATGTCTTGATAAGCGGATTTGACCGGACTCAAAGGCATTTTGTCGCCATAACAGAGATTATTTTTTGGGTTGGGTACCATCCATGGGTCATAAGACGTAGGGGTTCCATGAAAAGAGGTGGATATCATGTTGATCTAGGTGAAAAACAAATGTGGAACATCGGGTGGTGGGATGGGGAAAGTACCCATTAACAAGGAATCTTTAAGAAGAACCACACCGAAATTCTCGTATCTGGGGGGGGTTTGCAATGAACGGTACGTTGCTGGTACGTGCATCGGAGTGAAAGAAGACCAATTGGTCAATGATAACTACTTTTCCTTGATGTGGGAAATGCATGACATGGAAAAGAGTCGACACAACTGCACGCATGGAATCAATCCAACTACGGCCAAGTAGAAGGTTGTAATCGAGAGGAGCGTCAAATACCTCCACTTCAACTTGGACCGTTTTGCCTTCTAACGTAATAGGAAATGAAGGGAGGACATTGTAAGGCTTAAAACCAGAGCCATTAAAGGCTTTAATCATTTTGTGGGATTCAGTCAAAGCAGGAGAGTCGATGGCTTTCCAGTAGGTAATAGACATGACACAAGTCGAGGCACCCTCATCAATAATCGTTCTACAAATGTTTTTGTCGAAGACAATAACTTGTATTTGGAATGCAAGTTGAGGGGGTAACCTTGGAATGTGATCTTTCAAGTCAAAAATTATTAAATTCATATCCATGGGATCGATTCCACCAATATCTTTCAACAGTTCCTTCCATTGTATAGGAAAACTCTGAAGGACTTCAAGGGATGACACTGTGGATGGTGCTTGGGCCAGATCTTCAACAATACTGTAGTTCTGGGCATCACGTGCATGTGGATTGAAAGCCGATTTTTGAACAACACCCTTTGGAGGAGGGAGAAGAACTGTATCTAGGCTCAGTCATTCGAGATGAAGAAGATCGTTGGTAGGTGGACTGGTGGGAGATGGTTGGACCAACGAAGGAGGTATAGCATAAACCTTCTCTTTGGCGGAAGGATAATCTTTGGCTCGAGTGGTAAGTGTGATGTCATTCTTCTTCGAATCACCTGTACACATGAAGACATAGGATGTATTGGAGGGGGAAGGTTGGTAATGAATGA
The DNA here is from genome assembly GCA_032191745.1 of Picea mariana. Taxonomy (NCBI): domain Eukaryota; kingdom Viridiplantae; phylum Streptophyta; class Pinopsida; order Pinales; family Pinaceae; genus Picea; species Picea mariana. Next base: position 42,691 of record JASDQU010306684.1, read on the forward strand.
CCAATTGGGCCTGTTGTTGAGAAGGGAAGGGTTGTGACAATATGGCTGGAGTGGGGGCTTTCGTGGTCCCTTGAAGGAACTTAGTAACCTCAGCTCGTCGTGGACAATCCTTAGTGTAGTGATCATCACCACAGATAAGAGAAGGGTATCGAGGTTTGTGCTTATCTCTATCCTCAATAGGTGGTGTTTTGGTTTTCTTAGTTTATGGATTATTTTTATCCTCCTTGGTCTTACCCTTTCCTTTTTTGGATTTATTTTTCTGGAGGGGGTAGATTGAACATAATTTACCTCAAAAGTCTTTTCGGTGGGAGGGGTAGGAGAGGGATCATTTTGAACATTAGAAGAAATGTATTTGGGGTTGTTGCTAGAGGTTTGGATGGAATGAGGTTGGGCATGGAAGGTGCTAATCACACCGTCAACTACATGAGAAGCAGCAGGAGTGGTTGAAGTAGTAGAATTAGAAGGACGAGGTGCATCAGGGAGTAAGTCGTAAAGAGTACCTGTTTGTGAGTAAACGAGGTCTAGGTATTGGGCATGAATGATTACCTATTCTTCTGTGACAACTCCACCCATGGCAATGTCACAAGTGATGTCATTCACGAATGATTTCGTGAACCATTCTTCCAACAACTGATTGGGAATTTTGAGTTTGATGAGACGTCGTCTCCGTCGCCACTCATGAATGTGATCAGAGATATGAGTGGCTTTGTTTTTTTTGAAAGAACTCAAAATATCAGTTCCCGTTTCATAGCGAATTGGTAACTGGTAGTGGGTGAGGAAAGCCATAGCGAGGGTGTTGAAGTTGGTGACGAAGCCTCATGGTAATTCGATATACCACTTCGCGACGGAACCTGTGAGGGTTCACTGAAAAAGGCATAAACAAATAGAGTCATCCATCAAGGAGTTGGATGAGCACCAAAGGTGAAAAGTCATTACATGATTGTTTGGGTCCTCTCCTGGTTTACCATCGAATTTAGGGATTTCGGATGGTAGTTTGGCCGGTATGGCAGGCCATTGAGGAGAGTGACAGAGAGAATCATTTGAAATCCTCGACAGATCTGGTAGGTCCAAGGTGGATAAGAAAGGCAACTGTCTATTCACATGTGGAAACTAGTGACTTTGGGGAGGGAGTCTCGTCAGTAAACCAGTGGGACCATAAGAAGTCTGCATATAATGTGAAGATCTGGGCATATTCAGTTGTTGGTGTGGAGCAAGTAATTCATAGGGTTGTACCCTTGAACAGGGGCGTCGGGTTGAGTTTTCGATCCCCAAATAGGATTAGACGTGCCTAGATATGGTTGGCCTATACTAGGGTGTATGGCGGATTTAGCTTGAGGTTGTTTCCCCCCAGTCGATTGAGGATTATGTTGTATAAGATAATTCCAATACTGGGCCAAGGATGGAGGTATGTTTTTTCCATAGGGTGGGGTTGGTGGGGGTTTCCCCCTAATTAGGGGTTGTGTCCCAATTGGGATTTGTTCTTCAAAAGGGGGTTGAGTTTGGCCTCCTTGGTGAAATTGTCCACCAACAAGAATCTGGTAATTAGGTGTGAAATACGGGATGGTGCCACTAGGATCAGTGCCTCTAATGGAGGGTGGAAAAGGTCCTCTAAAAGGGGGCAGAGGAAGTGTCGGAACAAAACTGGGAAGATGGTGCCTAGAAGGAGTGGAACCACCAGGAGTCTCGGATTTGATTTGTGTAGGATCAGGAATAGAAGCATTCAACGCATGATATCCGGGTGGAAGTGTTGGGGTGAATCTGGGTGAAAGCAGTGTGCCAATGGGGGCTTGGCTAGTCACAATAATCCCATTGTGAGGACTCGTAGTATATGGGACCATTATGTAATGGAACGTTTGTAGAGGGATAGTCAAGATGTGGTCAGCTGGCGGAGCATCTGAACTAGGGAAATAATAGGAAGTAGTAAAAGGTACTACGTCCAGATCAAATGTTTCGGGCTGCTCGGGTGCGACAGTGATATCAACGCTTGCTATTGATCCAAAGAGATCCCGTCTAAAAATGCCAGTAGTCCAAAAAGGATATTGACCCTCAGGTCCTATGAAAGGTCCGATTGGTGATCTAGAAGACTGAACAACTAAATCTCTAGAAGAATTCACTCACACAATATGTCTCCCAGAGTCGGGAGGAAGTTGAAATTTCTCTCAAGAATTGGTAATTCGGAACCATTCTAGAGAGTTAGTTATTTCCACTTATGGAGTGGAAACGTCTTGGACTTCACTCTGTTGAGGAGATCCCTCCAGTGAGTTGGTAGTAAAGGGCTGAGAACCTTCTAGATATTCCAGGGGTAAGCCTTGGATCCTACGTGAACGATGTGGAGGGTCAATTGTGATCGAGTTAGAAACTTACGAAAGAAATTCTATGGCCAACTTGGGTAAACAAACATCATGCACTAGTAAAATCTAGGAAGCAAAACCAAGCAAACAAGATCTTCCAATTCTGAGGTCACTAGTTGGTGATGAAATCCAACGTTGCAACGATGAGATAAGAAGGGGCTGGGCTAGGGTGGAAAAGTTACGTTGACGACCTGCTTAACGGACTTACACCCTAGTGCAAGCTCCCACACATAATCATGGGTATACCCTCCAAGTATCCCAAGTGAGTTTGGCCAACGTCGATTCCAGGTACCATGAAGACTTACCCCTTCATGATCACCTTGTGTAAGACCTTAAGAAGGTAGGCTATTAAGGTTACCACCAACAACAATAGTGCCTGGTGGAACAGTCGACAGTCCGATCCACACGCAAGGGAAGGGTATCTAGCCCGAAATCAACTTGAGAGGCTTCCACTCATCATTGTGGGTATACCTTCAAGTGACCCCCGTAAT
>JASDQU010306684.1:45784-67648 GCA_032191745.1 Picea mariana
AAGGAGATGGAGACGAAACCGATGTTGTGTGAGACTCTAACCCAACAATGCATAAATAGGAATGAATGATACAAATTTTTTGTTCGATGAATCCTATTTACAGGAGGGAAAGAGGATTTTTCTGGAACAATACGAACTACAATGTATGATCTTCTCTAAAATGTAATATCAAACAACCATGAACAATGAAAATTCCCTATTTGTTCTCTTTCAATATTTGAATGCCAATATTTTCGAATAAAAAGTTGCTTAAAAAGGAAAATGTCTTTAATTTTTATTAGAAACCAAACAACAGGGGTGGAACTAATAAAAAACAAGAAACCAACGAAAAAGAAATACACAACAAACACCCAAACCAATCTTTTAATGAAGACAAAAATAACAAAATGACAAGACCAGTCTCTTCAAATGCACATGGCTAACAATTTTCCAATTAATAAGAAATTGAAAAGAACAATTGATCTCAACTTTTAAACCAATCAAAGGCTCCCAACCAAACAAGCACTCAGATTTCAAAACCGGAGATTATACCCTTGTTGCGAAAAGGTCAAGAGGTAAAAATTGAGAAAACATGATCAAGAAGAGCTTTCGATTTCCAGAAACTAATCATTCATGAGATTTGAAGTCAATAAACATTCAATCATTGGCTAGAGAAGTTCTTCCTAGACACACAAACAAATCTGGGCATCTGAGGACAAAAAAGACTTAATCCAAAATTTTTGCAAGTGGGTTAGCAGGTTGGCAGTGAAGTACAGTGTGAGAATGTCTGTGATCAAGAAAATTTTGGAAAAAAGACAAAACTTCTGAGGGAAATTTTGGATCCAGGGAGTCTATAAGGGTCTCCTCAAGACTCAGAGATTGATGGGAATGAAAAATGGTAGGTTAAGAGAAAATGGCCAATAAAAAACCACCAAAAATGGGTTGTATCCCCAGCGGAGTCGCCAATTTTTTTATCAGACAAATCGGTAGGTGCAGACACTAACAGATCTCCCTAGATCCACCTGGATCTAGAACAAAATAGGACAGGACACGACTCTTTCCCTAACTTGTAGTCATTGAATCTACTAATAAGAAAGAATAATTGGCATACCTTTATATCACTTCCTTAGGTATCTGTTGTTCCCTCTTCGCTCTGGTGCTCTTGTGAAGTCAGGTCCAAGACAACAGAAACCAACCAAAGTAAAGATAGCAAAGTATATTCAATGTCAACCTATGCATATGATCAAGGAATTATGCTATAAAATAAGAGATATTTTATGGGAAAGGAACATGCCGCTGTATTATATTAAATGAAAGTAGAAGATACAACCTGATCGCCTTGATGTTGCAAGCTTCCTTTCAGTGACCCTTGGTTCCAACACACACACTTTCTCTGCACTTTCATGAAGAATATAAAATACCTCTTGATAGACCAAATTGAGTCTTCAAGCTTATGTCCAAGTAGGGTTCTTCACACAATTCCTTCACCAATTATTCATTCAATCTTGCTTTACCTTTTTCATGAGAAACCTTTCACTATATAGGAGAAGGAGGGATGGTTACATGGATGAGAATGATCCCACAAAATATGAGAAGTCAGTAGGATGCCAACCATGTGAATTCCAATTCATCTTCTAGAAGATCCCCTTCTAGAACCTTCGTGACCTCTTCTCCTTTCCAAGCTTAAAAATAGGTTCGCACCTTATCTATGGAGCAAAATGTGAACAGTTCACACCCTAAGTGTGGGTGGCCTGTGAGAATGAGGGATTTTCACACCCTATAACATAGGTAGCCTGTGAACTCATCTTAAAAGTGTGATTTCTGGAAGAAGACATCAGTCATTTTTCTCAGGCAAGAAGTCCTTGTGGGAGCCTGAATACAACATTGTAGAGACATCACCAGAGTGAGAAAAATAATGTGTAACAAGGATGTTGGTTAGGGTTTTCTTTACCATGCTTTGGTTGTTGCAGATTTTCATATCAGAACTCACATTTTTTCTGGTTCCTAAATTTCTGCTCGATTTTGACAACATATCGATAGGAGGCTCCCAATCATGACATGTTTAGGAAATCCATTTCATTTTGGATGTACATATGTAGGGCCCCACAGTATTTCAGAACCAGATGCCTCTCAAAGTATTCGATACCCATCTTGGTGTGCAAGGTATGGAATTTATTTTTGAACTCCAGAACTGTTTGGCTCTTCTCTTGCCGTAGCGTGGTCCATCTCATGTACTGGTCTTCATAGTTATATTCAGGTTAGTATTGTTCCTTGACTGCATCCAAAAAACCATTCCAAGAGGGCTCAACCCCATATATTCTAGATTCCTCTGTGGAACTTTTCTTCGAGTAAGTTTCCCACCAATGTTTGACATGGGGAAGATCCTTCAGGCGTGCGAAGGTGATATTTTCCCTGTCAGAAAAATTGTGAATAGAGAAATAACCTTCTAGCAGATTTAACCATTTTTCTACAGAATCTGCATCTATCCTACCTTCAAATACGATAATATAAAAATTAAATTGTACCTTGAAAGGAGAGGTTACTCCAAAGTGGACGCTTGATGAAGATGCACATGTTTCTCTTGACAGGCATTGAAGGATGTGGGAAAAATTCTCTATCATTTCGTCCCTCTATCGCGTAAGATCTTGCTCAAGAAATAGGTTAATAGAATATTTTTCTCCACCATTTTTCGTTTCTACCACCATAGAGGGTTTCTTGGGTGTGGGAGAGCGATTTTCCTCAAGAGAGACAAGCTTGAGATCCAACTTGCTATACTCAGACCTCATCGAGGACATGCACTAAAAAATGATCAAGAGCAGCCTACTCTGATAACGCTGATCTAGATTATTTTCGAAACAAAATGAAAGAAAATACATTACATTGAAATACACATAAAAATTTCCAAAAACAAAGAAATACAACAATACATGATTTCTATTGATGAAAGAAATGTACAGAGACTGTAAAAATACAAAGTGCAAGACTCGCTAGAATGGTGGCATCTTTATCTTTGAGAAGAGATGTGACAGATATGCTCATTCACAAGATAATGATTACAATGAGGATTTGAAGGCCTTTTTTATTATAAACATGAATGAAAAAACCATATACATCCAAAAACCTAACCCTATGAGATGAAGTTCCAAAAGTCATGTGGGCCCTGTTGGGGTAAGTTAGTACATTAACTTCTTGGGTTCGTAACCTTTTCATACGATCTTCGTTTTAGGCGTGTGATAACCTGTTGGAAAGGTATTTTTGGGAACTATGCATTATGCCATAAAATTCTAGCTTCATCTATATTTTGATTGTGGAAATCCAAGAAAAAACTATTTAGATCCCCAAAACGGACCTGGAAGTATAGAAAGATTACTGACATGAAAACTTACAAAATAATCCAATTGGAATAGGTGGGAGGCCACCAGTATCCACCTATATGTTGTGTAGGGCTTCAGGATAGCCACATGAGTTCATAACCCAAAATTACAATGAAATGTACCCATTACAGAGAAACATGTTGAACTGAAAACTGTCAAGATGAGCCAATTGAAATTTTGAACAGGTGGGTGGCCACCAATATCCACCTAGATGAGATGATGATGCATAAGGAAAGGGACCTAAACACAATCCCCACTCTTTCCTATATTGTAAACACCTAAGTATTCTAGTCCCCCATAAAATCTATCTTGGGTGAGACTGTGTTGTGAACTCTGTGCGCAATGTTTCCTTTTGGTTTACCAGGAGGGCCGATATTTTTGAGGGTTTGGTTGGAAACCTATTTGAGATCAAAACCTGGGTCAGCTCAAGTAACCAATAAATGGTTTCGTTTCCGAGACTGGATGGGATTGAGTGGATGATATCTATGGAAGAAAAGTGCAGAGGATGAAAGTATGGAAGGGGATGTTCATGCCATGGAATCCAATGAAGGAAGATATTGAAATATGTTTGAGAATAAGGGAAATCGAGTTTGCATAGAAGGAAAACAGAAACCCTAAGTTGACACCGCACAAATATCTCGAAAAATAGATGTTTAAAAACTTGCATGAGGTATTTTGATATGATTTCCCTCATCTGTTGCAAGAGTGGTTATTGATATTGAAGGACAACCACCCTACGAATCGGTTCAGATAGCTAGAGTGGCATCCTGTGGATATCACGCAGTTACAACAAGTTGATAATAAATTCACGCTCATAGTATATTTTTGGTTAGACAGTATTTTTGCAGGGTTTATCACTGAATTTGAAGTAGATACTGCAAAGTCCTACACCACTGTAGAGAAGTATTTTCTAAAGTTATCCAGAGGTAGGAACATCAGATCGTTGTACACTTCAATCAATATTTTATTGTATGACAAAGGTGTGATGACCATGCAATTAGACAACTAAACTTCCTTGCGTGAATGGGGGAAGGGGGGAAGCAATGATAGGAGGTTGAGATATGGACAGGGAGATGGATAAGGGGAAGAAGGAGGCCATGGAACCAATCATGATGGAAGAGGACCAAATAAATAAGATAATGACAAAAGCTAGAAAGACGCACAACAAAACACCTTACCAATATAAGATGAATAACAAGAAGAGATCCACATCCGAGAGAGAGGGCTTGGCGAGTGATGAAGAAGAGGTATAGGATCTTTGGGCTGTGGATAATATTGAGGAAATGCCACATGAAACATATGAAAGGAAACAAATAGGTCTAGGGTCAGGAATAGAAGGCAGAACTCCAGTGCAGATCACCATCAATGTGGAACCTAAAACCCCATGTGCGACTAATACACCTAAAAAAACACCAACATTTAGACAAATGAATTTTAGTGGAAGAAGAGAAACAAGACAGGGGTCCAATCAAAGAAAATGAAATGGGGGAGGAAGTTCAATAAATAATAGTCAATTATCTACACCATGTGAAGATAGTAGTTCAACACAGTTCAAAATGGAAGGACAAGATCCCATGATCGGATTACCAGAATTTTAGGGAGAGGCATCAGAGGACCCTGAAAATCATTTATTAATCTATGAGAAGATATGGGAAACAAAGAAGATAATATATGAGTATACAAATCTCACACAATTATCTATCACACTAAGAGACCGCGCACTGGAATGGTACATGAGCCTGCATGTAAACAGTCCACAAGGAGTATGAAAGACTATCGCAGACGTGAAAAAACTACTGGTAAACAAGTTTGAGAAGCCAAGCTAAGAAGACCAGTACATGAATGAAATGATTGAAATTAGGAAGAAACTAGGCGAGTATGTTTGGGAGATTGATCAGTGGTCCAAACGTCTGATATGTAAGTTGAAATATTCAATTAGGCACTTATTTTTGAACTCATTGTTACCACACTTGAAGTGTCCTTTGAGACAACAGAAGTTCCAAAATCCAGCAAAGGCTCTGCAAGAAGCCCTGCAACTAGAAGAAAACCAGTATCGGCAAACAGATCGAGCAATAGAGAATCTTAAGGAGGATTTGAAGAATCTGACATTTCAACTTAACCAGAATAAGGGAAAAGAGAAAAGAGAAGTTGTTTCGTGTACGTTATGCAGGACATGAGGATATCATAAGAACGAATGTCCAAATTTTGCACAGTACTTGGAAATAGGGGTGTCGAACCCCTTGCCAATAGGAGGACCATAGTGCGATATTTTTAAGATGCATGGGAATTATCCATATCATTGCCCATGATGCAGAAATATAAGACAGTACCAAAAAGTTCATATTGGAATTTTTGCAAATCAGTGGGTCATGATGATAAGGATTGTAGAAAGTTGGAACTGATGAGAGAAATAACTTCAGAAACTTATAGGGTGCAAGAAGAAATGATGATAAGGAAATTTGAACCTCAGTTCAACCAGGTTCCACCACCATTCAACCAAGTGAAACCATAGTACAACAATGTGAATCCGCAGTACAACAATGCGCGGCCACAGTACAACAATGCATAACCACAGTATAACCTCGTACAATATAACCAAGTACCCCACTACAACGCATTGCGAGGAGATTGAGGTGGATATAGAGGTGGAGGATGAGGAAGAGGACCAATAGTGTGTCACAACTACCAAAAACCAGTACATTACGCAATGGATTGTCCACTTACACTGATGACATGTATGTGATTTTGTGTAGCATACCATGACACAAAAGACTACCCAACACTCTTGGGAAAGATCTAGGAAAAAAGGAACTAGAATGTACAGTGGATTTCGGCAGAAGCCAAGGATTATGGGAAAAACATCAATATAGTCACTTGAGGAGGATCCAAGATAGGAGGTGATGCAGCAAAAAAATATCCATCTCAACACCAATGGGTCAAGAAGAATACTAAGCCACGGAAGCAGTTTGACGCATAGAAAGAAAAGGAAACATTTAAGGAGGCCAGACAGGAGCTTCTCAAGAAGAATGTTACATATACATCAGTTTCACAACAAAATCAGGACCCACCAATGTACGAGATTCCATCTTCAATGGACCATACTAGTAAAGGACAACCTTTAGAGAAAGTAAGTACCATAAAGAATTTTGTACAATCCTGTGTTAAGTTATTGAATGATCCATCATTTGTTAAGGTCTTACAAAATCTACGAAAAAGATGCAAAACAAAGGTAGAAGGGAAGTTAGATAAGAAAATAATCATCTCCATACAAGAAGAAGAACAAGCAAAGAATTCAGGTTAAATTCCAACATTGGGGATTTCAACATGGGATATATTATACTGGATTTAGGCTATGAAGTAAATGTCTTTCCTAAGAAGAAATGGAAGTGTATGGGAGAACCCACACTAGGATGAGCACATAGAGAAATGTAGAACATAATGGAGGATGACACCACCAGAGGAATGGACTCATTACTTTATTCATACATTGGAAGGGATCTCAACGAATTGGTACATAGACTAGGAGATGCACAGAGGCACTACAAAATGGACAGAATTACAGCTGAATTTTGTAGTAGCCTTCTCATTCGATCATGAGAACCCAAAAATTTATTCAGTGTTGAAGATGATCAGGGGAGTGATATTTTATTATGAACTAGAGGTAGAAATCATAACAGGATATCAACAACAGAGCATACATACATTCAAAGAGTTACTCTCGTGTTATCATGTCGAAGAGGAAGCACCGGATGAAGATGATCTACACAAAATTTGGATCACAGATATTGAAGGAGAGAGAGAGGTGGAAGGTCCATCTCTGGAGTCAAAATCCTTTGTTGCACCAATCAAATTCAATAAATTCAACATTCGCATGAACGACAATCCTAAAATGGCAAGCATTGGAGACTACTAGGATGAGAAAACATTAGAAAGGATAACAAAGTTACTGAGTGAATACAGTGACCTGTTTCCAAAAACCTTTACAGAGATGAAAGGCATAGTAGGGGAGCTAGGTGAGATGAAGATACCCATAAAACCAGAGGCTAGATCTGTCAGACATAGACCTTATAGGTTGAATCCAATGTATAAGAAGAAAGTGAAAGCCTAAATTGACCGAATGTTGGAAGATAGAATTATAGGACCAGTAGAGGAATCTTAATGGATTAGTCCCATGGTAGTCCAGGAAAAGAAGCAAGGGGGGATAAGGATTTGTGTATATTTCAGGAAACTCAATGATGCTTTCTTACATGACCCTTTCCCTACCCATTTTACATATGAGGTCTTGGAGAATGTGGGAGGATAGGAAGCATATTCATTCACAGATGGATTCTTAGGTTACCATCAGATCAAAATAGCTCCAGGGGATAAGTATAAGACTAAATTTGCTACAGAATGGGGATCCTACCAATATATAGTCATTCCATTTGGATTGAAGAATGCAGCAACTATCTTTTTAAGGGTAGTCATGGATTCTTTTAAGGAATTCATAAATCAGTTTCTAGAAGTATATCTGGATAACTAGACTATGTATAGTATTTTGAAAGACCATGTCGAAGTTTTAAGGATAATGTTGGAAAGATGCAGGCAATGTCAAATATCATTAAACATCAAGAAATGCATTTTTGGTACTCCTTTTGGAATATTGATGGGACATATAGTGTGCAAACAGGGCTTACTAGTTGAACCTTCTAACATTGTAGTCACTATGAATATATCACAACCAAATTCAGTACGCCATTTAAGAGCCACACTGTAATGTCCCCAAGGCCGAGCCCAGTTGTAAACCATGTTCTGAAAGGAATTGTAATTATATTTTATAGGCTGGTGAGCCAAGTTTTTATAAGCTGGAGGCTTATGTGTTGTTTAGGCCAGGGAGCCTGAGTGTTGAAGGCCAGGAGCCTGTTGTTGTATATGTAATCACACAGAACAATTAATAAAATATAAACACCGCCATGTGCAGACCGACCACGATGAATNGATTAGGGGCTGGAAGGTGGGAAAGGGGCTAAGTGTTGAGCCTAGTGGCTAAGCCTAGGGGCCTTAAGCCTGGGAATAATATTTTACTATTATTCCAAAAGAACATGTTCCATTTATGTTTTATCCTAACTTTCTGGAAAGGGAAGGATGTACAAGGGTGATGTGTGCAGGTGGAACGCATGCAGTTCCATGGGTGACAAGTGTTAACCATGGTGCATGCGAATAAAATGGCCAGGATGAGCCGTGAGAAGGAATTCCTCCTCCATTCTACCCGATTACCTGAACGCGTACAGATCCCTGGATAGTACGACCAACCCGACTCCTGCAGAGGAATCCTCGTGCGCTCCTGAGAGTCGAAAATTCCGTGTTGTCTTTGATAATCCGTGTGCATCATTTGTCCAACTAATCGAACCTGTGCGTGGAGGCTCTGTCCTGAAGCCGTGACCCTGAACCATTCTGCCATTGTTGAACCAGTTGGAAAGCCTGTGTTAGACTCTGTAAATCTAGGTACACCCCCATTCTATGAGCCAAGAAGCCTGTGTTTGTTTCTGACGAGTCGTTTTCACCCTCCATTCTGAGTCGTGGAGTTTGTGTCGACCCCTACAGGAATTACTCATCATGCATTCCCATGAACCATCATTGTGAGGCATCGAGCCATTGCTGAGCCTGTTTGAGAGGCTTTGTTTGTATTTCCAGTTGGCTATGGTGACCACACAGAGCTGGACTATGCATGGCTTGATGGCCAGCGTGAGTTGTGATTGAGCCTGTGTGTGATCTCCCTCTAGGTGAGGGAGGTGGAATTTGTTGGAAGAGGTTTCTTCCAGAGAGTGTCCAGCACCAGCTTCAGGCTCTACGACTTCTTAATCCAGCCTGTTTCCGAGGCCTAGAGAGGGAGGTTAGCACCGATGGACTGTGCTTGTGAAGGTGTATACTCCCGGGTGGAACAGGCATGTGGGGAATGAGAGTCTGGTACTAGTGGCCGTAGGATGGCATCTTGGGAAGAATCCTTCCAGATTTTATGGTTTGTTTTCCCTGTAACCTCAGCCTAGCCTAGGATTCCTTACCTTGGGGTGGAGCTTAGTCCCATCTCGGGGGTGAATCACTGCTGAGGTGATGAGCAGTTCGGTCTAAGGATGGGAGGTTCATGGAAGGTCTGCACTTGGTTGGTGGAGTCTACCACTTTTAAAAACATAAGTATCTGATTATGATTTAATCATGTTTAGCACATGACTGTGCTGCTTATGTTATCATGAATTCCACTGTGTGTATGAATTAATGTTAAATGTTATTGATTGTTAATTATAGCAAAAAGTCTTATGTTTACTCTTATCTTAATTGAATCTCTTGATTAAGTGCATGTTATTATATAATTCTTGTATGAGTTATGTACCAAGTTGTGTTATAGTATCCTTTTAAGAGAGATTAATCTATGGTAGACAAAAAGGTGCACTATAGTTTGGTATCAGAGCCAAGGTTTCGACACTGAGCCTAGATGGGCCAGTGGAGCAGTCTATGGACCGAGAGTGTGAGGGAAATTAGGTCTGGAAGGCCAATTTTGGACCTTTCTTTTCTCTGAAGTGTCAAGGCGTTACTTGACAAGTTTTAAGCTCATGAGGTTTAGCGGTGTGTGAAATCGCAGTAGGTGTGGTCTATGGCCATGAGGAGATAAGTCTCCACACCAATAGTGTTATAACCTTATGATATGCTTGGGAGGGAAGGTGAACCCTCGTGACCGTCAGATCTGGAGAGTGTGTGCAGGGTTTAAATTCCTTTTGATTTGCACAAGAGTGTGGGAATCATGATACACGGAGGAGTAAATCGTAGATTTCAGGATTTCGGCAGATGGAGGTTCGAGATGTGGAGTGCACGAACTCCCGATGCCTGAATCCCCGAAATGCCGAAAATATCTACGCCGTTGATCTGAGGAGGGGATCTGACCATTAGATTCCATGCTTGGAATGGACGTGGGCACATGAATGCGTACCACGTGCCAGTGAGTCGAGAAGACAGGTGAGAGTGGTGGGACCCGATGACATCGTTAAAAGCGATGTGGACCCTCCTGAACATGCCACGTGCCACCATGGTGGTGGGTGACAACTGTGCTATGTGGGCCCAGAGGGTAAAGTAAATCAAAATTTCAGAAGTTAGGGATTGGAAAGGAAAGAAATTCTAAAAGCCTCGTGGAATGAAACCCTGAAACTAGAAGTCCCGAAGTCCTGAAATCTCCGAAGACGGAAGAATTGTAGCGGATTTTAAGGAAGACAATTATGTTGTGGGCCCGGAGAATAAGGAAACTGATTTTTCAGAATTCAGGAATTGAAATGATAAAAGGTTGGGAGTCAATGAAAAATGAACTCCTGGGTGTCGAAAACCCAAAGTCCCAGGTACCGAAAACCCGAAACCCCGAAAGTCCTGAAATGCCAAAAATGAAAGTTTCAAAACCCCCCCCCCCAAAAAAAAATGCAAAGTCAAACGAGAGCTCAAAAAACTTATTTGAATCGAAATGTCTTTTGTTCTTGTTCATATTGGCTTATAAATGTTGTGGATTGTTCGTGAAGTTTTGATGGTCTGAAAAATTTTGAATTGAATTTCACAGTGCGTGTGCAAAGTTCAATGAAGAGTCAGAACTCCAGTTAACCAACGCCAAGTATGGAGTGGGGAACGATGCAGATTACCCCCGAAACAGAGGAAAAACGAGAAGGAATGGATGTCAACATGGAAGTCGAAGGATCAAACTCCAATGGGCATGGAAAAGAGAAGGATAAGGAAGGAAACATAATGAAAATCATTGAAGGATTGCAAAGAGAGGCCCAGGCTCGCCAAGCTAATAGCCGAAAGCTCATGAAAGTCAGGGATCGGTAGGGTGTATTAAACTTAAAATTTTTGAAGAGCCTGGAAATAATAGAGAGGAAACTCGAGAAGGGAAGAGACTCAAGTAATATAGAGAGTCGCAGAACCCATGGGATAAGAAGTAGGTCAAGGAGTGGTATCCGACATCTTAGTCGCTCCCAAAGACATTCTAACAGGGAGACACACAGTAGTTCAAGCCCGTCCCCTACCAGAAAACATTGAAAATATGGAAAGGAGGAATTGAAAGGGGAGATGAACAATATTAATCCTCCAACATTTGATGGAGAACATAAGAAGGAGGAATATGCTGAGACATGGTTTCTTGGCATGAAGAAATATTTCCAGCTGCAAAATTATTTTTCCCATGCAGAAGGAAGAATTGCAATGTATCAACTGAAAGGAAAAGAATCCATGTGGTGGGATCAGTTTGTGCAGGTGCAACACATTAGAGAGAAAAAGGTCACTTGGAAGGAATTTAAGAGGTATTTCGAGAAGAAATACCTGACTAAAAGATACTATGACAGAAAGATGAAGGAGTTCTTCGAACTCAAGCTAGGCAGCATGACTATTGATGAGTATGAACGAAGTTTTCTAGATCTACTGAAGTATGTTCCATTCATCAAAGATGAGGATGTCAATATTCATAGATATCTAAGTGGACTGCCACATTCCATGAGTGACAAGATTCAATATGACGATCCTAAGACCATGGAAGAAACCATAAGAAGGGTGAAATGCTTGTATGAGCAGCAAGGAGAAAGGCCTATCCTTCGGAAGGCTTGGAATGATCAGAGGAAGTTTAAGAAGGAACAAAGGTAGAAGGGAAACAAGCCTTCCTTTTTTAGAAACAGTCTTCAAGGACAGCCATCATTTAGAGAGCCGAGAATGACTAAAGAGGGAACACAAAGACAGAGACAAACGCCCATTCAGTGTTGGGGCTATCAAGGAAACCACAAGTACAGAGATTGTCCCCATAAAAATGGTAAAGTGAGAACTGTACATATTGTTCAGCAAGCTGAAACAGTGGAGGATATGGGAAGCATAATGTTGAGGATCTACACAGCCCTGGACAACAAGCAAGCAGAATTTCAATTTCACATGATTGAAGTGGAAGGTACAATCAACGACCGACCACTTGTTATTTTAATTGATTCAGGGGCTAGCCATAGTTATGTAGATCCTAGAGTGGTGGAAAGTTTGCATCTAACGAGAAGCAAACATGAGAAGTATTGGTTAGTGCAGTTGGCCACAGGGACCAAGAGGAAGGTCACTGAATTGGTTAAGTCATGTTCATTGGACATGAAAGGAATGAGCACTAAGGCTGAATTGAACATTCTGCCTTTAGGCTCATATGATTTATTAATTGGGATGGACTGGTTGGACCAGCACCATGCCCTTATGGACTGTCGTAACAAGATATTTACCTGTCTGGACGAAGAGGGAAATCAGGTAACAATCCAAGGAATTCCCAGAGTCGTGGCTGTTAGGGAAATCTCAACCATGCAGCTGAAGAAATGTTACCGTAAAGGCTGTCAAGTATTTGCAGCTCAGGTGGAAGAAGCATTCCGAGATGAAGTCTCGAATATGGAAGAACATGAAGTACTCAAATAATTCAAGGACATATTTCAGGAGGTACCTGGACTACCTCCGAAGAGGGACATTGATTTTTCTATAAATTTGATGCCTGGAGCAGCTCCAGTTTCGAAGGATCCTTATAGAATGAGTACACCAGAGCTGAAAGAGTTGCAATTGCAGCTCAAAGAGCTACTAAAGAAAGGTTACATTCACCCCAATGTGTCACCGTGGGGAGCCCCGGTCCTATTTGTGAAGAAGAAAGATGGGACGTTGAGGTTGTGCATTGTTTTTCGGCAGTTGAATAAGGTCATTGTCAAGAACAAGTATCCTATGCCAAGGATTGATGATATTTTTGATCAGTTGAAGGATGCGAAAATATTTTTGAAAATAGATCTCAGATATGGATATCACCAAGTGAGAATAAATGATGAGGACATTATCAAGACCACCTTTAGAACAAGGTACGGTCATTATGAATTCACAGTGGTTCCATTTGGACTGACAAATGCACCTGCTATTTTCATGTGCTTAATGAATGGAGTGTTCAGAGATTATTTGGACAAGTTTGTCATAGTCTTCCTGGATGATGTCTTGGTGTATTCCAAGACAGAAGAAGAACATGAGCAACACCTAAGAATGGTGCTGTAGGTGTTGAGAGAACACTAGCTGTACGAAAAACTGAGCAAGTGATTTTTTTATCAAAGGCAGATCCATTACTTAGGACACACTATATATGAAGAAGGGATCGTTGTGGATCCTGAAAAGGTATAGGCCATTCAAAAATGGCTAGCGCCAAGGAATGTGGCAGAAGTTAGATCTTTTATGGGTCTGGCGGGCTACTATAGGAGGTTTATAGATGGATTCTCAAGGATATCTCATTCTATCACTTCCTTGCAAAGGAAGGAGAATAAGTTCTAGTGGACTAAAGAATGTGAGAGCAGCTTCCAGCGATTGAAGCAGTTGATAACTAGTGCTCCAATCATGAAGATTGCAGGTCCAAATAAGGATTACATAGTGTGCACAGATGCGTGTAAGGAGGGGCTGGGAGGAGTTCTCATCCAAGAGGGATTTGTAATTTGTTATGAGTCCTGAAAAATGAAAGAGCATTTAAAGAACTATGCCACTCATGATTTAGAGCTAGTAGAAATCGTCCACGCCTTGAGGAAATGGAGACATTACCTCATGGGAAGGAGATTCGAATTAAGAACAGAACACAACAGCTTGAAGTATTTATTTGATCAGCCGACTTTAAATGTGAGGCAAACTAGATGGCTGGAGTTTCTGTGCGAATATGAATTTGATATCAACCATATCAAAGGGAAAGAAAATAAGGTGGATGATGCACTCAGTAGAAAAGTGCATGAATTACATGCTACAGCCATTATCATGTACCAGACTGAGATGAAAGACAGAATTTTGGAAGCTGCAAATACTCATTTGCAGTACAAAAGTCTTGTAGCAAAGCTACAGCAACGTGAGAGACCACAGACCAAGGAAAGTTACACCTTGGGAACTGATGGTTTACTTCTGTATAAAAACAGAGTGTATGTACCCAATGTCCGAGAATTGAAGCTGGCAATTCCAAGGGAGATGCATAATGTGGCTTATGATGGACATCCTGGATATCAGAAGACTATGGCGGTAGTCAAAGGCCATTACTCTTGGCCGGATTTGAAGAAAGAAATAGCTTAATACATCACCAGATGTATGGAGTGCCAAAAGGTTAAGGCTGAGCATAGGCACCCAGCAGGGTTGCTGCAGCCTTTACCCATTCCTGAGTGGAAATGGGACGTGGTAACAATGGATTTTATCACCGGACTACCTAGAACCAACAAGCAGCATGATTCAATCATGGTGGTGGTGGACAAGCTTACTAAAGTGGCCCATTTTATTCCACTGAAAACCACCCACAGGGCAACAGATGTTGTTGATATCTTCTTAAAAGAAGTTGCACGCTTGCAAGGAATTCCTAAGACAATTGTGTTTGATAGGGACCCAAAATTCACCTCGAATTTCTGGAAAGGACTGTTCAAAGGATTCAGAATGAATCTGAACTTTAGTACAGCATATCATCCCGAATATGATGGTCAGACAGAGAGGGTGAATAGGGTAATAAAATACATACTGAGAATGTATGTGATGGATAAACCATCAAGGTGGGAAGACTACCTGCATTTGGTAGAATTTTTCTATAATAATGGGTATCATGCATCATTGAAGATGAGCCCATTCAAAGTGCTTTATGGAAGAAAGTGCAACACTCCAGTGAGCTGGGATAATCCAGCTGACAGAGTAGTAGTTCGGCCTGAGCTACTCAAATAGATGGAAGATCAAATGATAAAAATTAAACAAAATCTAAAAGCTACCCAGTATAGGCAGAAACGTTACACTGACAGTAACAGAACCCATAGAGAATTCAAAGTGAGTGACCATGTTTTCCTGAAAGTGAAAACTAACAGGAGTTCCCTGAAGCTGGGAAGTTGTGGCAAGTTGGCAGCAAGATTTTGTGAGCCATTTGAGATCCTGGAAAGGATTGGGCCAGTTGCATACATGCTTTCACTACCTGCATCTATGACTGTACATAATGTGTTTCATGTTTCACTTCTTAAGAAATATGTACATGATTCTAATCATGTTATCGATTGGACTGTGATTCAAGTGGAACCAGAAGGTGTCCTACAAGTGCATCCTGTGCGCATATTGGACAGAAAAAGAAAACAGCTCCGGAATCAAGCTATAGATCTTGTAAAGGTCCAGTGGACCTGGTACAGTCCTGAGGCCATGACATGGGAGCATGTAGATGTTATGCGGGCAGAGTACCCGCATCTTTTTCAAAATTTTTGAAAATCTTGCAGATTCTATGTAAAGTTGCATTGAGGACAGTGAAAAAATAAGGGAGGGGTATTGTAATGTCCCCAAGGCCGAGCCCAGTTGTAAACCATGTTCTGAAAGGAATTGTAATTATATTTTATAGGCTGGTGAGCCAAGTTTTTATAAGCTGGAGGATTATGTGTTTGTTAGGCCAGGGAGCCTGAGTGTTGAAGGCTAGGAGCCTGTTGTTGTATATGTAATCACGCAGAAAAATTAATAAAATATAATCACCGCCATGTGAAGACCAACCACGATGAATGAGTGAAGGGGGAATAAGCATCCATAGAGTGGGCAAGGGATTAGGGGATGGAAGGTGGGAAAGGGGATAAGTGTTGAGCTTAGGGGGCTTAAGCCTAGGAATAATATTTTACTATTATTCCAAAAGAACATGTGCCATTTATGTTTTATCTTAAGTTTCTAGCAAGGGAAGGATGTACAAGGGTGATGTGTGCGGGTGGAATGCATGCAGTTCCATGGGTGACAAGTGTCAACCATGGTGCATGCGAATAAAATGGCCAGGATGAGCCATGAGAAGGAATTCCTCCTCCATTCTACCCGATTGCCTAAACGTGTACGGATCCCTAGATAGTACGACCAACCCGACTCCTGCAGAGGGATCCTCGTGGGTTCCTGAGAGTCAAAAATTTCGTGTTGTCTTTGATAATCCGTGTGCATCCTCTGTCCGACTGATTGAACCCGTGCATGGAGGCTCTGTCCCGAAGCCGTGACCCTGAACCATTCCACCATTGTTGAACCAGTTGGAAAGCCTGTGTTAGACTCTGTAAATCTAGGTACACCTCCATTCTTTGAGCTGAGAAGCCTGTGTTTGTTTCTGAAGAGTCGTTTTCACCCTCTGTTCTGAGTCGTGGAGTCTGTGTCGACCCCTACGGGAATTACTCATCATGCATTCCCGTGAACCATCACTGTGAGGCCTCAAGCCATTATTGAGCCTGTTTGAGAGGCTGTGTTTGTATTTCCAATTGTCTATGGTGACCACGCAGAGCTGGACTGTGTGTGGCTTGATGGCCAGTGCGTGTTGTGATTGAGACTGTGTGTGATCTCTCTCTAGGTGAGGGAGGTAGAAGCTGTTGGAAGAGGTTTCTTCCAGAGAGTGTCCAGCACCAGCTTCAAGCTCTAAGACTTCCTGATCCAGCCTATTTCCGAGGCCCAGAGAGGGAGGTTAGCACTGATGGACTGTGCTTGTGAAGGTGTATACTCCCGGGTGGAACAGGCATGTGGGGAATGAGAGTCTGGTAGTAGTGGGTGTAAGATGGCATCCTGGGAAGAATCCTTCCAAATTTTTTGTGTTGTTTTCCCTGTAACCTCAGCCTAGCCTAGGATTCCTTGCCTTGGGGTGGAGCTTATTCCTAGCTTGGGGGTGACTCAATGCTGAGGTGATGAGCGGTGAGGTCTAAGGCTGGGAGGTTCGTGGAAGGTCTACACTTGGTTGGTGGAGTCTACCACTGTTAAAAACATAAGTATTTGATTATGGTTTAATCATGTTTAGCGCATGACTGTGCTTCTTATGTTATCATGAATTTCGCTGTGTGTATGAATTAATGTTAAATGCTATTGATTGTTAATTATAGAAGAAAATCTTATGTTTACTCTGAGCTTAATTGAATCTCTTGATTAAATGCATGTTATTATATAATGCTTGTATGAGTTATGTACCAAGTGGTGTTATAGTATCCTTTTAAGAGAGATTAAGCTATGGTAACTAAAAAGGTGTGCTACACACACTACGACGTACATGCTACTACATGAAGTTTATAAAGGGGTGTGTGCAGATTATTGCATGTTGGCCCTTGACCAAGTTTTGAGGAATACTTGGTCATATTTGACCGTTTTTGGGACTTCGACAACATGTCGAAGATGGAGCGCTAGACAAAGTAGGGTTCAAGGGATCTCGGCCCACTTTCGGGCCCCTTTTAGGGTTTTGGGACAATGTAACGGGAAAGGGATGTTGGCCTGTGGGTTTACCCACATTTAGGCCCACTTTTGTAATGTATAAATAGATACTTAAGCAATGTAAGAATGGTCGATGGCTCAGTGCTATTAGTTAGATCTGTGTGATTGGATGTGGATTGTAATTGCTCTGTGCATGATTGTAAGAGGCTTGCAGAGTTAAGTGTAAGTTTTTGTAAGAGGTTGTAGAATGATTTGTGTTGAAGTACAAGGAAGAAGGATCTAGCGAGATGCGCAGATCTTCTGTCCTGTGAGAAGTAAGGGTTTTGAGTGGCTTTGTACTATAAGCGATTGAAGACACTAATAAAGGAGAAGAGTTGGTGGACGTAGCCCCAGGGAGGGGGTGAACCACGTAAATCTCTGTATTATTCTTTGTGCTTTGATTTGATGTATTTATCTCTTCCATTGCTAAGTTCTTTGATATATTTAGATAGATCTACCTAGGCTTTGTGCTTCCTAGATATGTATGAATGTTATATCTGATGTGTATGAAGATGCTTAGTGTTGATATACTAGATATGATCTATTTTATTGTTGCTAAGTGCTGAAATATCTTAGATCTAAGTGAATGTTGCGAAGCTCTGTGATATCTATGAAGTATAAGAAGGGTTGAATATAGATAAATAATCAGTTCTAAGTGTGCTATAAGGATAGAATCACATATCTGTGTCCTAGCTAAGGTTGTAGACACATGAGTATTGCAACCACCCCTGCCTCTACCTCGGGTGAGACTTCATCTGCTTCGCAGGTGTTGTGGAAAGGGCCAGTAGTAAGGGTTTTATTTGTGTGATGTTGTAGCATTGAACTCTGGGTCTGCCCCTGTGCGAAAAAATGGTTCCATTGTCGAGACCTGAAACTGTGATTGCTGATAACTGAGGAAGAAGAAGATTTGTGTAAAGATTCATCCTGACACTAAAAGCTCTGTGCGTGGATCTGTACCCTAGTGCACAATAATCCACTTGATCTGAAAATCTCTGTGCTAAATAAGGAAGGATAGATCTGAAGAAAAGAAGCCATATCTGAACACTTTGTGCTCTAAGAAAAGTAAAAGTGGAAGCTCCTCAAGAAAAGAGGTCATATCTGGAAGAAATAGGTAATATTTGTAAGCTATGTGCTCTGATAAAGGTATGAAAGTTCTAGATTTGAAATCTTTGTGCATTGTAGAAGTAAGATAAGTGGAATTTTTTTATTTCTAGAACATGGATCTAGGTATTCTTGGTAGATTTTGTCCTAGCTTGAAAACTAGGGCATTGTTAGATGAAAGAAGGTTTGATATGAATAGATTTGATAAGAATAGTGATAGATATGTTATACCTATGCATAGAAAGAATGTTTGGACTAACAAATGGATGCAGGATCCTAGAAATAATTTGTTGCAGGTTGGCCCTTATGATCCTAGTGAAAAGTATAGAAAAGATCGGGGATCAGTTACAAGAAAGAGAGGCTTAACCCTCTGTTACAGTTGCAGAAAACCAGGACATTTAGCTAAGGAATGCCCTGGTGGAGGACCTAATTGTCTCTGTTGCAAAGCTCTAGATCATGAAGTATTGGATTTCCCCATAATGATTGTTATGCTCAAAGGAACGAATCTGAATCCTAAGGTAGCTCTAGAGATAGAAGAATCTCAGAAAGAATCAGAGAATGTATTAATTCAGATGAAATAAACCCTGAATGAACACTGACATGTTAGATTATCAGAGATCTTTAAAGAAAAATAATGCATCGAAGTAAGGATAGGGGACTTCGACATTGATTGTGTTCTAGATGAGGAATCATAGATGAATATCATGACCAAGAGAACATGGGAAGCTATAGGGAAGCCTGCCATGACCCCTTCACTAGAAGGAATAGAACTCTTCAGAGGAAAATTGGTAAACCTATGTGGAAGGATCACTCAGATATCTATGAATGATAATGGAACTTCAACTGAAGAATATTTTGAGATTATTAAATTTATTGAGGACAACACCATGTTTACTATGTTACCTGGAAAACCTTGGATTGATAGAGATCAAGTTAGACAGAAGGAAGAAACAGAAGTTTTGGAACTGAAGAAACAAGAATTAAAATTTTTTATGACCAAGAAGATTGCACAATTGATTGAAGAACAGAAGAATAGATCAAAGTTACTTGACACTAGAGACCCCAATGTCGAAGCTGAAAGAATGTCAAAATGCTCGCAGAAGACTGAAGCACCTATCCCATAGAAAGAAGAATTATTCTCCCGAAGAGAATCTCAACAACGCGTAGTGACTATGCTAAAATAAGATAGGAATCAGAATAGAAAAAGATAGACCGAGTTTAAGAATACTAGGAAGAAGGATAGAAAGTTAAGTAAAAAGAGGGTGAATATTGAAAAGTTACAAGATATTCTAGATGGAACATCGCAGAAAGAAAACTTGCAGAATTTGAGCTTCGCAGGGATATCAGAACAATGACCTATAGCACTTCGTCGTGGAAAAGAAATATAGTCATTGGAAGCCGATATAACCATTCGAATGCCGCTCTGAACAGGTCAAAAAGAATTGGAGGTTTTCCACTAGACTATTGAACCACACCATAAAGGACAGAACATGAGTTAATGACACCTCATAACCATTGCAAGCAGACCGCTACTAAGTTTCTTACTTAGTCTTTCACACCAGGCATCGATAATACCTTTTGCTAACTAAGAATTCGATCCCACAGCCTGAGATTATTTTGCACTGTGATCATCACCTTGTTCCCATACCCTCCATTGTAGTCTCTGAACTCATTTCACACCCGATCTAATTGACCCTGAGCTTGTATGTCAGACGAGCTTAGCGTCGTAGAGAAAGAAGTCGAAGAAGTTTTGATTGATTTAATGAATGAGAGAGTCATGTCAGAAAGAAGGATGTCTGTAGGTGTGCAAGCATCATCAACAGGAGGATTCCAAGATTCTCCCTCAACTTCTCATGGAGCAAGACCTTCCATAACCATGACAGAAACAAGGAAAAATAACAGAGGCGACATCGTGAATGCCAAACTTATTCCATGCATTTTGCTGACCTACATACCACCTCTAAGCGGTGAGATTAATCGAGACAGTGTGCCCAGGGACTTCAAGTATACTTTAATCACTGCATACCTTCTGAAAGGGGTGCACGCAGTTCATACCGAACAATATAAGCTCACAGCAGTGAAGTTCAATGACTTCAACCTTAGCTATTGGAAGGCTTATAGCATGCTCGCCCCGCACAAGTATCTAACCAGGACTAAAGGAAAGAATTCCAAGATCATCCCATAATCATGGACCCAGAACCTCGTGCAGTCCACACTGCTCAATGTGATGAAGATTCCACACTTCGGACACCATCAGGAGGTGAATGCATGTGTAAAGTTACTATTGTCATGCTATCACGGAGGATACATATGGATAAACCGACGCATCACAGTGGATCCAAACTTGATCAATTGGATCACAGGACTTAGTATGCAAGGCCCTGACCCACAGGAGTTCTACCTTGGAAAGACCTCTGACCAAGAATTATCATAGAGAATCAAAGAAACCTATGGCGATGTCAAGAAGAGCACGCGAGGATACAAGGTAGCCTCTATCCAGAGTGGTGCAGTGCGCCTTTCCTGTCAGTTGATTGTGGCCAAGTTATTTCTTAAGAATAGACTAACTCAAGTGATCAGATTTGTGGTCTACCTCGTAGGGAAGTGCACAGAGGGACTACAGATGAACTGGTCACAGTACCTTGTCAATCAACTAGAGCTTGATTGCAGAGAAGCGCAAGACCAAGGGTATCACTTCCACTTTAGTTGGCTTCTCATACTGATTGATTCCATTGCCTGGGAGATACCATAAGGCGCCACTTTCCCATATATCGAACCCTTCGAACCATTGGCTGTGATGTTATGTACGTTGTGGTATTCCAGTGACATGAGCAAGCAATGGCAATGCAATTTTGTCTTCCATGCTAACTACAACTAGTTGAAGATCACAATCCATTCTACACTGCACATCACCCCAAACACACTTTACAGGTTTAATCCCTTGATGAAGTTCAGTGTGGACTGCCACTTCACCTATATTACAACATGCACTAATGAGCATCACCAATATCTCCAGTCATATTACAAGTTGACAGAAGATGATGTTGGTTGTGGAGCCTGATTATCTTTCTGATTCAGAGGTCCTTGCTTTCAGCCATGTTTATACCCCATGAAGTATTTACACCCCAGAACTATGTACACTCTTCCATGCGGGGGAGTGCAGAGGGGCAGTACCCCCTCTGCGGGGTCC
>JASDQU010306685.1:2528-14590 GCA_032191745.1 Picea mariana
CATATTTTCTTAGCAACGTGTATTTATTCTTATGGAAATTTTTGAATGTGGGTTTGAAACATTTCGGAAGTTCATGCAAGACAATTATCTCTAGGTTGCTAAGTGTTTGACAACATATTAGCTTGCTGATTTTTGTCATTAAAAATTTACAATATCAACTACAACAATCTTATTCACATCCATCTTAACCATGACAATATTATCAACAACAATTTTATCCTCAACAAAGACTATTTCTGCAACACCCCACAATTGTACAACAACCACTTCCATCAATTGCACCACCGCTTCAATTAACTCAATCTCAACCTCTACAAATTCCTTCAACTCAACAACCACGAACACGACCTACCTCAATTCCTTCTCGGCCTGTAGAAAATACAAATAATAAAAAAGAAAGAATAATCTACAATGTTGAAGTGAATACTTTTCCCACTTATGTTATCACTCTTGTAGTATTCAAGAATTTCCTGCACAGTTACAGGAATTTCCTACACAATTTCAAAAAATCAATTTATGCTCAGGAAGAGTAATAAATCCAAACTCACCAATAATAATCGAAGAAAAATTTGTTATATCAAAATAAAAAAAACAATTGGACACTCAATCGATCCACAAGAAGAACATAAAGAACCAAAACCCACACCCTTTCTTGAAAGATTATTGATAGAAAAACAAGAAAAACTAAAAATTTTACCTGAACTTGATATCTTGGAAGAATTGAAAAATATATGTATAAAAAATCCCTTATTGCGGGCCATTAAGGAGATTCCCATATATGCAAAAATAGCAAGGAAAATATTCAATAGAAATATTGCTAGAAAAAGAAAGGATCCACAAACTATACAAGTGATTGGACATTTAGAAAGCTTCATAGCTACAAAACTGATCTCAGAAAAATATGTTGACCCAAGCATACCAATTGTTACGACATCTATCAATAATATTTGCATACAAAATACACTCATTGATTTAGGTGTTGCAATAAACGTAATGACACTGGAAACCATGAAAAATATAAACATTGAAAATATCATACCTACCCATACAATTCTAGAGCTAGCAGATAGATCGAAGATAAAACTAGAGGGTATAATTGAAGATGTTATTGTTTCACTAGACTCCTAGAATTACCTAGTAGACTTTATGATTATCCAACCAAACTCTGGCTTAGGAGGACATTCATTGATACTGGGTAGACCATGTTTGGAAAAATCAAATGCATACATTGGTTGTTGTTTAGGAAACATGACAATCACAAATGGTTCTGAGGTAAAACAGATTAAACTCTACCCCCCATATAAATCAATTAATGAGTTGGAGAAAAATAAATGGTTAGAGGACACAAATACATAAAATGAAATAATCCAACTTGTTTTAACAATTGCTCAAGCTCTAAACATTAAATAAAATATAGATGACAATCACTTCAATTATTGCATATCTTATCCTAATTCTCCTTTGTATTTTAGGGGGAAAACATCGTCGTAGACTTCATCAAATTCTGAATCAAAATCTGAACAAGCTTCATCATCAAATCTTGAACGAATTTCTACAATAAATTATGAGCAATTTTTTGTTGATTTTCTATTAGGACAACGTTTTCAGGAAACTTGTATCATTGAGAGTTTGACATCTTTGTTTGACTCTATATTTCCTGTAATAAAGTAATTGAATTTTTTCTTAGAAAGAACTTGAACATTAATGTTGATCTTGAAAAAATAATTTCTATATTGCAAAAATATTCTAAATATTTTTCTTAGGAATACATCGATATGCAAGGTATTCATATGGATACTTTCATTCACCACATATACATCTAGGAAGATGTTAGACCAATCCAAAAACCATAAAGATGAATGAACCCAACCTTAAAAAATATTGTAAAAGAGGAGCTACAAAAACTATTAGATGTAGGTTTCATCTACCCTATCTCAAACAGCCAATGGGTTTCACCCTTAGTTATAGTTCCCAAGAAAAGTAATAAATCACAGGTATGTGTAGACTACCGAGAACTCAACAAGGCCACAATAAAATATCACTTCCCTCTCCCTTTCATCGAACAAGTCTTGGACAAATTGGCTGGAAATAAATATTTTTCTCTCCTCAATGGTTTCAGCGACTATAACCAAATAAAAATAACACTAGAAGATCAAAACAAAATGACATTCACTTTTCCTTGGGGAACCTATGCCTACAAGTTATTTCCCTTTGGACTCTGTAATGCACCAGCCACCTTTCAAAGGGTAGTCTTGGCCATTTTTGTTGATTTGGTAGATGATTGTGTAGTTCTGTATATGGATGAATTTTAAGTTTATGGATATACTTTTGAGGATGCTTTAGGGATCCTAGAAAAAGTTTTAAATAGATGCTTAGAAACATCTCTTTCTCTGAGTAGTGAAAAATGTTTTATGATGCATACTGAAGGCATTGTGCTTGGTAATCATATTTCAGTTGTAGGTATTAAGGTATATCCAACAAAAATTGTGGTGATTTTCAATTTACCCTCTCCATCCACTCAAAAGGATGTGAGGAGTTTTCTTAGTCATGCAGGGTATTATAGACGATTCATCAAAAAATTCAGTAAAATTTCATTCCCCTTATTCAATTTATTAGCAAAATATGTCGAAATTTACTAGAACACCAACAACCAAGTTGCCTTTAATACATTAAAAGAAAAACTTTCTACAACCCCAATATTGAGTGGCCCCAATTGGGCATTTACTTTTTGCATATCTACAGGTGCCTCTGAGACAACAATAAGAGTGGTTTTGAGAAAGAAAGAGAACCAACAACATTTTCAATTTATTTTTTCAGCAAAAATCTAACTCCTTCTGAACTAAATTATATTGTTATAGAAAAGGATTTCTTGGAAGTTATCTATGCAATAAACAAATTTTGACATTACATTACAGGGTATGAGATTTTTGTGCACATGGACCATTTTTCCATCAGGTACTTTATGAATAAACATATAACTAATGGCAGGATAACAAGATGGCTTCTTGTCTTACAGGAATTCAATATCATGATGTTAGACAGGCCAGGAATGGAAAATCTGGTAGCAAATTTCCTTTCTTGAATCAATAATCTCGATGAGGCCTTTCATGTAATTGATACATTTCCCAATGAAAATTTATTTGTAGTTTCTGTTAAGACTCCATGGTTTGCTGACATTGCAAATTACTTGTCTACAGGAAAAATTCCACCGCATTTTTCATCAAAAGAAAACCAAAGGGTTATTAGGTAAAGTGTTGAATATTGTTGGATTAGATGAGACCTCTTCTACATATGAGTAAATTTGATCATCCGTCGATGTGTTAGAGAGAATGAAATTTTTAACATTTTGAAGGCTTTCCTGAAGAAATTGAGCATAAGAATATTAGGACAAGAATATTGGCGAAAAATGCCTCAAGCCATAATTCTCAACATTGTATTCATCTTAATGATACAAATATATAATACAATAATGAAACCACCTCAATTGTTCTCACATCGACACCTCATCAAGAGATAAGGTATGAAGAGGAAATATAGAAATCTAGAAACACACTTAGGATAACAACTATATCCTAGCATGTAAAATATACAAAGATGGTATACTAAGACTTAATGATTTTATATGAGAAAGAGGCTAACATTTCCATAATGAGACTATTGATGGGAACTTTTCCGACAAAAGGAAAACATATAAGATTCTTCAGTTGGGGTACTATTGGCCCTCAATTTTTAAAGATGCCAAAAAACATGTGAGGAGTTGTGAGAGTTTTCAAAGGATGGGGCATCCTAATGCAGGCAATGAGATACCAATTGATCCTCAGGTCATCATAGAACCATTTGAGAAATGGGATTTATATTTTGTGGGGCCCATAAATTCACCATAAAAAAGAAAAAGGTACATTTTAGTTTGCACTGACTATGCCACTAAATGGGTAGAAGTGAAACATCGACCACATGTGACTGAGCAGTCAGTAGTACATTTTCTTTTTGAAGATATTTTTGTACGATTTGGAGTACCCATGGAGCTTGTTACTGACCAGGGGGCACAGTTCAACTAAAAATTAGTTCATTCCATTGTGAAACAATATAAAATCAGACACGGGAAGTCCACACCATATCATCCACGGGATAATGGCCAAGTGGAATCAACAATTAAGGTTTTAGATGGAATTTTGATAAAAACATTTCAGCTTCATCGAGCAGATTGAGAAACTCTTGGAATCCTTGTGGGCTTACAGAAATACATGGAAAATTGAAACAGGTTTTACCCCATATGAGTTATTATATGGAAAACAAGTACTCTTACCATTGAATTTAAGGTGAAAACTTATAAAATTGCATCAAAATTAGGATTAAATTTGTTAGAAGCTCAATAACAATGAGTTCTACAGTGGAATGAGCTAGATGAAATTAGCTAGGATGCAATGCAAAAAAAACCATTCTTGTATAGGAGCAACGAGAAAAATGGCACGAAAAATTTATCAATAAGAAACAATTTAAAGTCAGTGATTGGGCCTTTCTTTTTTATTCAAAGTTCAAAAACTTTAAAGGTAAGTTTACAACCCATTAGCTAGGCCCTTGTGAAATTGATACAATGTTTGAAAATGGTTTTGTGAGAAACAAAACCATTGATGGTTCATGAATTACATTTGTGGTCAATGGTCATAGACTAAGATTCTACAACAACCCAACGTCTAGAGATGAATTTGTTTCCATATTACTTCAATAGTATGAGATGGAAGTCCTAAGGAGGATAATTCTTCTACTCCTCTTTCATCTTGAATTTTACCTTCTTAATATATATGTGTGTGTGTGTGTGTAAAGACAAGAATAATAAGGTTCATAATGTGAAAACTAGTTTTCTAGTGCATCTGAATGAGAACTCTACTTGAAAACCAGGTAACTAGCTGGCAAAGTTGTGTTCATTAGCATTGCACAACATTCCTGCAATTTTCTTTCCATAAATATTAGAGCAACACCATTTCTTTGATTAAGAAGTAGCAGATTTGTTTCTTCTCTCGTGTAAGCATCATCATCCACTTCAAATCACTACAATAGGAGAAAATTATAAGCTCATGAAATAAAAATAACTTCCTTCATTTAAAAGTAAGGCATAATAAATTTCCTATAATCATTGAATAATTTCAATAATTGAAGACAACTTCAACAAATGTATAGGATGTCCTGAGTAGTCAACCAGGTTGCAGCAACATTATTTCCATAACCATATTCTCCAAGAAGCAAGGTAGTAGGTATGCAAGGTAATAGTTCTTTAATGTTTATTTACTTGATAAAAATTAAGGGTTGATTTTCAATGACACAACTTATATTAATGTGCAACCTTGAATTACCTTAAAATGATTACACTAAAACACTCTGATCACTTCTATGCACTAATGATTCCTTGAAGTCATATCATATTGTTAGTCTGATTTATACAATCATTTCCATCATAAACTATATGAAATCATTATGATTATATGACACATATAATCTGATTTCATATATTTGAAATGATTACCCCTTTTTTTTACCTCCTCCACCGTGAATCGTGATCACTGCCATCGAGCACATTTAGTCTATCCAATCATGCTAAACCATATCTATCATCATTTCGGAGGATAATGCTTCATGCTAGGTGAACTAATTTTCCTACATGACAAAACCCCGAAATAAGGAAACCTTGTCATTCAACTAGTCCCTGCACTTGTGAACTCACCTATTAAAACCATCGCTTATCCATTATCCAACATTTTCCCTGTCCCTTTAAAAATTTTCTATTTCATTTATGTGAAATTTTATTTTCGCTTGACCAAGATTCGAACCCAACACCTTACAGATTCACCAAATAAGGGTGATAATGGCACCTCCTTTTGTGGTTAGGTTTGAACCAGAGGGAACAACATTTCTTGATGAATTTATGACTTGCAGAGTAGTTTTCCAGAAAGTAGGATTGTTGTAGTTGTTTAAAATGTTTCAAGGTCATAATTTATCAGTCACAAAGGAGTTTGTAGAAACATTTGATGGAAGGACATCCCAAGTTGGGGACATGGAAATCTCTTTGACATAAAATTGCTCTCAGAAATCACAAGGTTAGAAAGAAAAAGGGAAAATTGGTGTAAGAACCAGATATTAAAAGGAAAGGGTTGGAAAACATTCTTAAGCATGACACACTGAAACCCCGATTGGATGAAGGGCATATCCAAAATGTTGGTTGACAATCCATGGAAGGATGTAGTCTTCTTCATACAAAAATATTTAACATGCGAGGGAAGGTATAGTCTAATCTATCTCTATCATGTTCGTTTGTTGTTGCATATAAAGGATAAAACAAAAAGAATCAACATGAATTTTTATCTGTTGAAAAGTCTCATGAAGATGCCAGTTGTTGTGCAGAAAAATCCACCTCATAAGGAAAGATTTTTGTATCACCATGCCCTAATTAAATTAATTGTGTTGGATAAGTTGGAAAAGTTAAATAAAACATGGGATGAATTTATTTCAAGAAATCAATATTAGGAAGTTGATTTGTCTAATGAATAGTCTGAAAAAGATGAACCAATTCCTATAATCCCTAAATCATTTATTACAAGAAAGAATGATAAACGGAAGAAGAAAAAATGAGGGTTTACAACCAACATTGCAAGAGAAACAAAATATTCAGGAAGAAGATTCTTAGACTTCTGAGAAATATACAGCTAGAGAAACCAGGTTCAATTAGAAAAAGGAGACAAAAATTTATGAGAATGTCTTGACAGAGAAATTGAAAAGGAAAGGAAAGTAGAAAATTATAAAAGTTTATTATGATTCCATTGATGAAGAGACTCCACCTAGAATAGTAAAAAAGGTGAGGAGATCAACATCCAAACATATATTGGTTGCAAGAGACTAGATGACAAGGCAGATGGATCATAAGGAATAGGAAGAAATTTTCTTAAAGAAAACATAAGAGGACCATGAAGATCAGGAGGACCATGAATACTAGGAGGACCATGAAGACCAAGAGACTTTAGCAAATTTGTTCAAAAAACACATAACAATAATTTCAATAAAAACTAAGGAGGATGAACAAATGTTTGATGCAGGCCATATTTTAGAACAACTACCTTTATATGATGAAATGCCTAAACAAAGTATTCCTGATGTAAATGAGGAAGAACAAAATTTTGGTATAGAGACCATGATTGATGAAATTAAAGTTAAATTGAGCAAAAAGAAGAAGAGGGTAAGTAAACTCAATAAAACCATAAAATAATTGGAAACTTTAGACAAAGTGGTCAAAGTAGAAAATGAGAAGGTGAAAGAATAGAATGTCCAGCTAAGGGGAAAATATGATGGACTCAGGAAGAAATATAGGGCCCTCAAGAAGAATGAAAATAAATGGTATTCCTAGAATTTAAAAATCATCTAGTAGAATAAAAGGTTGTCTAATAAAATAAAGAAAAACAAGATCAGAGATAGGGGACCCTCAACAACAATTGTTTTAGAACCAGAGGACAATTGAACAAGTGAAGAATTACATTTTTGAAGTTTTGAATCAACAATTACCTAATAATAATATGCATGAGGACATGTCATATCCTCTTTCTAGGGGAGATGTTGGGTGTTATATTTGAGTCCTTTTCCAGCTCCATTTTCCTCCATTTTGATTCCATAAACCACTACTTTTTCCTATTTTTACGTAGTTGATGGCATAACGAGTGTAAATAAGGTAATAATTTATTAATTGAGATTGACTCTTGTTTTATTCTTGTAAATAACATTAAAATATATTTTCCTTTGCAAACTACCTATAATCTAGTTATTACGAGAATTTACTCTGTTTCATCAGATTTTACAAGAATTAGAGGTTGGCATAGCTCCACTCATTCTAGGGGAGATTTTCCACTTGGAGATACTTCACCAATACCAAGAGATGGTGATTTATCTATCTTTTCATCCACATGCCATTCAACACCCAAAGGTCAATCAACAATAGTCAAATTCGTCAGACAATTATTACAGGAAATTTGTAGGTCGTTATTATAGGAAATCTGCAGGTCGTTATTACAGGAAAATCTACAGTCCGTTATTACAATAAATCCATAGTTCACTCATAGAATTGGAGATTTGATGCCAAAATAAAGGTACGAGGATAAAATCATTAGAAATTCAAGGACCCAATTCAAAAGATCAAGGAACAACCATGTCCAATGCTATAATGGATATCTGATCCATTTTTCCTAGAATCTATTTATGAAAATAGAGTGTATTAAGGAACACTTGATCTTCTTTTAATAGATATAAGATATGAAAATCATAGCATAGGGAATTAGTGAGAATATGGTTATGAAACTTCATACATATTCTAATTGTTGGTATCTTCCTTGAAATCAATTTAATAAAGTTATGAGTTATTTCATGCGTTGAAATTATTTTTAAGTTCTGAGTTTAATTGAAAACATATCCAAGAGGGCCCCCTGGTATGTTTTGTTTTTATATTTAAGAACTATGTGTTCTAGAAGTACTTCCTCTTAATTACTTTCATACCTGTTACTATTTTTCATTCACTGTAATTGCCAGTAGAAGCATAATTCTATATTGCAGACAATGTTGCTTTATATATGGTGAGTAACTCTTAGGGATGATGATGTAAAAACAACTGAACATTTGAATTATCTTCCATATACTACTCTATGCCAATAATTCTCACAAAATATACTTGAAGATTAAATGGAGTTTGTAGGTTTTCTTGCTCGCACATTTCATTTCAGTATTTTGAGTTTATCTCCAGCTAGAATTTTACTCACATTAAGAAGATTTATTTATGATTCTAGAAGTTTAGTTGGCCAAAACATAGTGTGTTTGTGAGTAAGCACCCAGTGCGACTTCCTGCAATTTGAATCCCTACCATTTGATGGTCAAGTCTAAATGATTGTGAACATAGGAATCAATTCTTGTTTGTGATCCTTGTGTTTTGTTGTTTAATTTTTTAGGAAAATTCAAGGTTAATTCTATACATATGGTGTTAGTGTCTCATAAGTTTAATTACTCGGTTTGATAAGAAAATTTTGAGGAATATCGATCACTATTTCATCCCAACAAGAAATATTTTCATTCCATGAAGGAATAATTCTTTCAAGAAATCACCAGTGAATCAAGAATTTTAGATGGGGATAAGTAGAAAGATGAAAGTATTTTCAAATTGGAAACTCCTCATCCAACAAAAGACAACAACAATCATAAGCAACCAATAATTGATTATATTGAATCATGGTTCCAAAGCATTGTTGTCCAAGCAATGTAATCCAATTTTGGTCATATTGAATTCATTCTTACTTTAATATAATATGGGCATGTTTTTCACTCCTTGATAGAAGATCTGACATGTTCCTCAATTATAGAGTTCATTCCACAGATAAGTTGGATTCTTGAATGGCTCAAGTGGAAGTATACTTACATTTTAAAAGTGACATTTTCTTTCAAGTAGTGTAGGGTAGGTAGATATGGTTTGTACATAGTTTGTTTCTTCAATCAATTTTTTGTAGAATAAAGAAGTTTCTAGATGGAGGCAATGTTTGAATATGACTCCATAGCCCAATGGATAAGGAAACTAAACCATGATTTTGGATTCTCAGCAACCCACAAAAGGTCACTTTCCCACAGTTGGAGCCAAATGTTGATGAAAAAAATTGATCACCTAGATTTCCCGCTCTAGGAAACATATTTTTTTTTATATCAAATGAGAGAAATTTTGAACAATCATAAGCTCATGATGCATCCCCTAGTCTCATATTCGTCACACATTCTACATATTAAAAATTTGAGTCCTTGTGCTCAAGATATTCACATTTTTGTCCAACTTCCCAAGGAGCACTTTTCCCATGTGCAACACAACTAATTGTTTTAGAATTAAGATTTTCTTGGAACCATGCCCATTTTCAGAACCATGAGCATTTTCTTGGAACCACATACTTTCTTGGTACCACACATTTTCTTGGTTCTTCATCACAT
Organism: Picea mariana; assembly: GCA_032191745.1. Taxonomy (NCBI): domain Eukaryota; kingdom Viridiplantae; phylum Streptophyta; class Pinopsida; order Pinales; family Pinaceae; genus Picea; species Picea mariana. The sequence goes on from JASDQU010306685.1 coordinate 12,522, forward strand.
ACTTAACATTTTTCTAGTCTCTTTCCCCGCTCTCCCACTTCCCATACTTAGTCTCATTTACTCTTGTGGAGATACCCTTCATTCTCCTTACCCCTACATCCTCCCTTACTTGTGATCTACATTACCTCCCCTCTCCTCTCGTTCTTCTCCCCATGCTCCCATACTTAGCCATTTTTCCTTATTTCCACTCTATTCTCCCTCCTCACTATTCTCCATACTTAACCATTTCCATGCTTAACCCATTTTCATACTTAGCATATTTTCATTTTCATTATCCACTTAGTTAATTTTCATAATACCCACCACTTAGTCATCTTCATAATTCATTTCCACATTAATTTTCATAATTCATTTCCATTTTCCATTTATCATTTTACATTTCCATTTTCATTTACTATTTACCATTTACCATTTTACTTTTCCTATTTCCATTTTTAATTTTCTATATTTTCACAATTTATATGTTCATTTCCATTTTCCCATAACTCATTTCCATTTTCTAGTTCATTCTCATAATTCATTTACATTTTCCTTTTTCCATTTTTCTTTTCCCAAATTTCATATTTCATTTCCTTTTTCTTATTTTCACGTACCATATTTCAAGTAATTCCATTATATACTTCCCCAATACTTACCATGTTTTACTTTTCTTACACTTAGCCAAATTCAAGCAATGCAGAGCGGAGGTAGAACAAGTCTTGGGAAAGCATGTATGTAGGTTTGTAGGTCTACAGTATCATGCTCTACAAATTAAACCTCTTACATCTGTGTCCTCCACAATGGGCTTTTCACTTCCCAACACTTAACCATTTTTCATGAAATGTGGATACAAAGCTTACCATCCGTTAAATTTTTCTTGAATCTCTAGGTCTGCAGGTCTGCATTTCCGCATACTCCATAATGCACTCTCCATTCCCATTTTTCACCTCATAATTAGTCACTTTTACCACTTTTCATCCCTTCACCTACCTCCTTTACTTCTGCATTCCCATAACTCCACAAACCCTACATTTAATTTTTTAATATTATTTCTTAACCTAAGTTTCTTCCCCACTTTTCATGGACCTACCATATTATGACATGTGGCGGTGACATGGACATATCCTCAAATGACACATGGAAGTGGCATGGACCTACCCAGATGTGACACATGGTGATGATATGGGTGTTGATCAGGTTATGACTGGGATATGATTGGACAATGACTAGGTCATCAAAATTTTACTAATTCATGACATTTTCCTAAGGCAGGAGAGCTACACCAAAGTATATGTAGTCTCCTTTGTTCCACATGAGGACTATGGTATGTTAGATTTTCTTAAATTTTTAGAGCAATAGATTAATTAGCGTATTTATATTTTCTTTTACATTAACAATCATATACCATATACTAAAAATATGAGTAGCATGAACAAGCACAAGAAGACATGGAGAGTTATCTTGGGAAAATCGCAAACTCGGGGAAAAACCAAGCCAACCTTTCTTAGATAGATTTCATCGAAAAATATAATCCAACCATGAACAAGATCACAAGAGAAAACCGATAATGAAGAAACCTTAATACAAGGCTAGCGCACCAAATATTTGTACTAAAAACACCATGCAAGGCCAACACACATCTTCTTAGAGATAGTGCACAAAAGAAAACCACCACCAAGAATAACCAAGAACTCTAGTTGTTGCATTGTTGTGTCTTCTCCTTTCCTCAGAATAACACCTTCTTCTTGAGTGAGATATGAGTGAGTGAGTGTATCCAAATGAGCAAGGCATCACCTTAATTATAGTCTTCAAGTCACTTTAGCTAGGGCTGACTTCTTCTCTAGGAAATTTTGTTCCCCCTTTATCTTTTCCTATGGGACAAATTCTCTTCTTGGAGGTTATAATTATGATTTATTATTTTCCTATGGAACGAATTCTCTTACGGGGTGTTCTTCCACTATTCAATTGTCTCACTTTGAATTCTGGAATCTTCTTCTCTTCTAAGAAAGGTTGTCTAGGAGGAAAATACCTCCTGCAGATACCAAAACATCAACACTCCCTCTTAGCTAAGGAGGTATTCTACCAACATG
>JASDQU010306685.1:15402-67674 GCA_032191745.1 Picea mariana
AGTACATCCCTCGCTAAGAGGGAGTGTTATATTTTTAGCTCGGGAGGTACTCCACATGTTTTTTCTTGTATGCGGATGTAACCTTATGTTTACACTACTAGGCACTTAACTTTGTAATGGGTTTTTATAAAGTTGTAAAGTGGTTCTTTTATTAAAGTGACTTTTTAAGAAAGTGTACCTTCTAATTTTAAAGTGATTTTATTTCATAAAGTGAACTTATGTAATAAAATGAAATCTACTTTAATATTTTAGGTGATTCATTTTGGAGGGAATGAATCATGACCCTTGATCTTGAAAAAGGAAATATTCAATCTTGGCCTTTGGATTTAGGGTTGGGAAGGTGAAAAGACACTTTGGAGGGAAAATGTTATTTTTAGATTTATAAAAGAGTGCATTGGGTAGTGTGCAAGACAAAAGGAGGAGATTGAGAGAAATTTTCGAGTAGGCTTGAGAGAGGAAATTTAGGGCAACATAGTGGGAACATTTCCCAAGACAAAATGGGCACAAATCCCAAGGGAGCATACATGTTTCATTGTTGAGTTGTTTTTCTATTGTGGGAGGTCGCACTGCACAGATCCATACATTTTGTACAATAAGTGAAAGTGGGAACGTGAATCGAGGTAGTCTTTGGCACGATTTTCGAGGTATATTCAAGATTTTTGCTTGTTGTTCCTGGGCCATAGAAAACAATCCATACAACTGATTGTTGGCATGGATTTTGAGGTACAGGGTGGGTCGTACAACAATACATATTTGGCATGGATTACGAGGTAAATTTTTGGGACAATTTTAGTGTGTTGTAAGTGGACTTTTCTTGGCTAGAAATTGTGATTTTGTTGTTGATATGTATTTTCCTGAAGTTGAATAATAATCTCTCTCTCTCTCTCTCTCTCTCTCTCTCTCTCTCTCTCTCTCTCTCTCGTTGGGTTTTCCCTGGCATTTGCCTAAATTTCTAATTTTTTCATGGCTTATTGGATGTTGTCCATTGTGTTTATTTTCGCTGCATATTTTCTTAGCAATGTATATTTCTTCTTATGGAAATTTTTGAATGTGGGTTTGAGACATTTCGGAAGTTCATGCAAGACAATTATATCTAGGTTGCTAAGTGTTTGACAGAATATTAGCCTGCTGATTTTTGTCATTAAAAATTTACAATATCAACTACAACAATCTTATTCACATCCATCTTACCCACAACAATACTATCAACAACAATTTTATCCTCAACAAAGACTATTTCTGCAACACCCGACAATTGTACAACAACCACTTCCATCAATTGCACCACTGCTTCAATTAACTCAATCTCAACCTCTACAAATTCCTTCAACTCAACAACCACGAACATGACCTACCTCAATTCCTTCTCGGCCTGTAGAAAATACAAATAATAAAAAATACAAAATAATCTACAATGTTGAAGTGAATAATTTTCCCACTTACATTATCACTCTTGTAGTATTCAAGGATTTCCTGCACAGTTACAGGAATTTCCTGCACCATTTCAAAAAATCAATTTATGCTCAGGAAGAGTAATAAATCCAAAGTCACAAATAATAATCGAAGAAAAATTAGAGGAAAATTTGTTATATCAAAATAAAAAAACGATTGGACACTCAATCGATCCACAAGAAGAACATCAAGAACCAAAACCCACACCCTTTCCTGAAATATTATTGATAGAAAAACAAGAAAAACTAAAATTTTTACCTGAACTTGATATCTTGGAAGAATTGAAAAATATATGTATAAAAAATCCCTTATTGCAGGCCATTAAAGAGATTCCCATATATGCAAAAATAACAAGGGAAATATTCAATAGAAATATTGCTAGAAAAAGAAAGGATCCACAAACTATACAAGTGATTGGACATTTAGAAAGCTCGATAGCTACAAAACCGATCTCAAAAAAGTATGTTGACCCAAGCATACCAGTTGTTATGACATCCATCAATAATATTTGCATACCAAATACACTCATTGATTTAGGTGTTGCAATAAAAGTAATGACACTGGAAACCATGAAAAATATCAACATTGAAAATAGTAGACCTACCCATACAATTATAGAGCTAGCAGATAGATTGAAGATAAAACTAGAGGGTATAATTGAAGATGTTATTGTTTCACTAGACTCCTAGAATTACCTAGTAGACTTTCTGATTATCCAACCAAAATCTGGCTTAGGAGGACATTCATTGATACTGGGTAGACCATGGTTGGAAAAAACTGATGCATACATTGGTTGTTGTTTAGGAAACATGACAATCAAAAATGGTTCTGAGGTAAAATAGATTAAACTCTACCCCCCATATAAATCAATTAATGAGTTGGAGAAAAATAAATGGTTAGAGGACACAAATACATAAAATGAAATAATCCAACTTGTTTTAAAAATTGCTCAAGCTCTAAACATTATATAAAATATAGATGACAATCACTTCAATTATTGCATATCTTATCCTAATTCTCCTCTGTATTTTAGGGGGAAAACATCGTCGCAGACATCATCAAATTTTGAATCAAAATCTGAACAAGCTTGATCATCAAATCTTGAACAAATTTCTACAATAAATTATGAGCAATTTTTTGTTGATTTTCTATTAGGACAACGTTTTCAGGAAACTTGTATCATTGAGAGTTTGACATATTTGTGTGACTCTATATTTCCTGTAATAAAGTAATTGAAATTTTTCTTAGAAAGAACTTGAACATTAAGGTTGATCTTGAAAAAATAATTTCTATATTACAGAAATATTCTAAAGATTTTTCTTAGGAATACATCGATATGCAAGGTATTCATCTGGATACTTGCACTCACCACATATACATCTAGGAAGATGTTAGACAAATCCAACAACCATAAATATGAATGAACCCAACCTTAAAAAATATTGTAAAAGAGGAGCTACAAAAACTATTAGATGTAGGTTTCATCTACCCTATCTCAAACAGCCAATGGGTTTCACCCTTAGTTATAGTTCCCAAGAAAAGTTATAAATACCAGGTATGTGTAGACCACTGAGAACTCAACAAGGCCACAATAAAATATCACTTCCCTCTCCCTTTCATCGAACAAGTCCTGGACAAATTGGCTGGAAATAAATATTTTTCTCTCCTCGATGGTTTCAACGACTATAACCAAATAAAAATAACACCAGAAGATCAAGAGAAAATGACATTCAATTGTCCTTAGGGAACCTATGCCTACAAGTTATGTCCCTTTGGACTCTATAATGCACCAACCACCTTTCAAAGGGCAGTCTTGGCCATTTTTTTTGATTTGGTAGATGATTGTGTAGTTGTGTATATGGATGAATTTTAAGTTTATGGATATACTTTTGAGGATTCTTTAGAGATCCTAGAAAAAGTTTTAAATAGATGCTTAGAAACATCTCTTTCTCTGAGCAATGAAAAATGTTTTATGATGTATACTGAAGGCATTGTGCTTGGTAATCATATTTCAGTGGTAGGTATTAAGGTATATCCAACAAAAATTGTGGTGATTTTCAATTTACCCTCTCCATCCACTCAAAAGAATGTGAGGAGTTTTCTTAGTCATGCAGGGTATTATAGACGATTCATAAAAAAATTCACTAAATTTCATTCCCCTTATTCAATTTATTAGCAAAATATGTCGAAATTTACTAGAACACCAACTGCCAAGTTGCCTTTAATACATTAAAAGAAACACTTTCTACAACCCCAATATTGAGTGGCCCCAATTGGGCATTTCCTTTTCACATATCTATAGGTGCCTCTGAGACAACAATAAGAGTGGTTTTGAGAAAGAAAGAGAACCAACAACATTTTCAATTTATTTTTTCAGCAAAAATCTAATTCCTTCTGAACTAAATTATATTGTTATAGAAAAGGATTTATTGGAAGTTATATATGAAATAAACAAATTTTGATATTACATTACAAGGTATGAGATTTTTGTGCACACGGACCATTCTTCCATCAGGTACCTTATGAATAAACATATAAATAATGTTAGGATAACAAGATGGCTTCTTCTCTTACAGGAATTCAATATCACGATGTTAGACAGGCCAGGAATGGAAAATCTGGTAGCAAATTTCTTTTCTTGAATCAATAATCCCGATGAGGCCTTTCTTGTAATTGATACATTTCCTGATGAAAATTTATTTGTAGTTTCTGTTAAGACTCCATGGTTTGCTGACATTGCAAGTTATTTGTCTACAGGAAAAATTCCACCGCACTTTTCATCAAAAGAAAACCAAAGGGTTATTAGGTAAAGTGTTGAATATTTTTGGATTAGATGAGACCTCTTCTACATATGAGTAAATTTAATAATCCATCGATGTGTTAGTGAGGATGAAATTTTTGACATTTTGAAGGCTTTCCTGAATAAATTGAGCATAAGAATATTAGGACAAGAATATTGGCGAAAAAGGCCTCAAGCCATAATTCTCAACATTGTATTCATCTTAATGATACAAATATATAATACAATAATGAAACCACCTCAATTGTTCTCACATCGAAACCTCATCAGGAGATAAGTTATGAGGAGGAAATATAGAAATCTAGAAACACACTTAGGATAAAAACTATATCCTAGCATGTAAAATATACAAAGATGGTATACTAAGACTTAATGATTTTATATGAGAAAGAGGCTAACATTTCCATAATGAGACTATCGATGGGCACTTTTTCGACAAAAGGAAAACATACAAGATTCTTCAGTTGGGGTACTATTGATGCTCAATTTTTAAAGATGCCAAAAAATATGTGAGGAGTTGTGAGAGTTTTCAAAGGATGGGGCATCCTAATGCAGGCAATGAGATACCAATTGATCCTCAGGTCATCATAGAACCGTTTGAGAAATGGGATTTATATTTTGTGGGGCCCATAAATTCACCGTAAAAAAGAAAAAGGTACATTTTAGTTTGCACTGACTATGCCACTAAATGGGTAGAAGTGAAACATCGACCACATGCGACTAAGCAGTTAGTAGTACATTTTCTTTTTGAAGATATTTTTGTATGGTTTGGAGTACCCATGGATATTGTCACTGACCAGGGGGCGCAGTTCACCTAAAAATTAGTTCATTCTATTATGAAACAATATAAAATCAGACACGAGAAGTCCACACCATATCATCCATGGGATAATGGCCAAGTGGAATCAACAATTAAGGTTTTAGATGGAATTTTGGTAAAAATATTTCAGCTTCATTGAGCAGATTGAGAAACTCTTGGAATCCTTGTGGGCTTACAGAAATACATGGAAAATTGAAATAGGTTTTACCCCATATGAGTTATTATATGGAAAACAAGTACTCTTACCCATTGAATTTAAGGTGAAAACTTATAAAATTGCATCAAAATTAGGATTAAATTTGTTAGAAGCTCAACAACAACGAGTTCTACAGTGGAATGAGCTAGATGAAATTAGCTAGGATGTAGTACAAAAAAAACCATTATTGTATAGGAGAAACGAGAAAAATGGCACGGAAAATTTATCAATAAGAAACAATTTAAAGTCGGTGATTGGACCTTGCTTTTTTATTCAAAGTTCAAAAACTTTAAAGGTAAGTTTACAACCCTTTGGCTAGGCCCTTGTGAAATTGATACAATGTTTGAAAATGGTTTTGTGAGAATCAAAATCATTGATGGTTCATGAATTACATTTGTGGTCAATGGTCATAGACTAAGATTCTACAACAAGCCAAGGTACAGAGATGAATTTGTTTCCATATTACTTCAATAGTATGAGATGGAAGTCCTGAGTAAGGAGGACAATTCTTCTACTCCTCTTTCATCTTGAATTTTACCTTCTTAATATATATATATATATATAAAGACAAGAATAATAAGGTTCATAATGTGAAAACTAGTTTTCTAGTGCATATGAATGAGAACTCTACTTGAAAACCAAGTAACTGGTTGGCAGAGTTATATTCTTTAGCATTGCACAACATTCCTACAATTTTCTTTCCATAAATATTATAGAAACACCATTTCTTTGATTAAGAAGTAGCAGATTTGTTTCTTCTCTCGTGTAAGCATCATCATACACTTCAAATCACTACAATAGGAGAAAATTATAAGCTCATTAAATAAAAATAACTTCCTTCATTTAAAAGTAAGGCATAATAAATTTCCTATAATCATTGAATAATTTTGGTAATTGAAGACAACTTCAACAAATGTATAAGATGTCATGAGTAGTCAACCAGGTTGCAGCAACATTATTTCCATAACCATATTCTCCAAGAAGCAAGGTAATAGGTATGCAAGGTAATAGTTATTTAATGTTTATTTACTTGATTAAAATTAAGGGTTGATTTTCAATGACACAACTTTTATTAATGTGCAATCTTGAATTACCTTAAAATGATTACATTGAAACACTCTGATCACTTCTATGCACTAATGATTCCTTGAAGTAGTATCATATTGTTATTCTAATCTATACAATCATTTCCATCATAAATTATATGAAATCATTATGATTATATGACACATATAATCTGATTTCATATATTTGAAATGATTACCTCTTTTTTTCACCTCCTCCACCGTGAATCGTGATCACCGCCGTTGAGAACATTTAGTCTATCCAATCACACTAAACCATATCTATCATCATTTCGGAGGATAATGCTTCGCACTAGGTGAACTAATTTTCCTACATGACAAAACCCCGAAATAATGAAACCTTGTCATTCAGCTAGTCCCTACACTTGTGAACTCACCTATTAAAACCATCTCTTATCCATTATCCAACATTTTCCCTATCCCTTTAAAAATTTCTATTTCATTTATGTGAAATTTTATTTCCACCTGATCAAGATTCGAACCCAACACCTTACAGATTCACCAAATAAGGGTGATAATGGCACCTCCTTTTGTGGTTAGTTTTGAACCAGAGGGAACAACATTTCTTGATGAATTTATGACTTGCAGAGTAGTTTTCCAGAAAGTAGGATTGTTGTAGTTATTTAAAATGTTTCAAGGTCATAATTTATTGGTCACAAAGGAGTTTGTAGAAACATTTGATGGAAGGACATCCAAAGTTGGGGACATGGAAATATCTTTGAAAGAAAATTGCTCTCAAAAATCACAAGGTTAGAAAGAAAAAGGGAAAATTGGTGTAAGAAGCAGATATTAAAATGAAAGGGTTGGAAAACATTCTTAAGCACGACGAACTGAAACCCCGATTGGATGAAGGGAAAATCCAGACTGTTGGTCGACAATCCATGGAAGAATGTAGTCTTCTTCATACAAAAATATTTAACATGTGAGGGAAGGTATAGTCTAATCTATGTCTATCAAGTTCATTTGTTGTTGCATCTAAATGATAAAACAAAAAGAATCAACATGAATTTTTATCTGTTGAAAAGTCTCATGAAGATGGTAGTTGTTGTGCAGAAAAATGCACGACATAAGGAAAAAAATTTGTATCACCATGCCCTAATTAAATTAATTGTGTTGGATAAGTTTGAAAAGTTAAATCAAACATGGGATGAATTTATTTCAAGAAATCAATTTTAGGAAGTTGAGTTGTCTAATGAATAGTCTGAAAAAGATGAACCAATTCCTATAATCCCTAAATCATTTATTACAAGAAAGAATGATAAACAGAAGAAGAAAAAATGAGGGTTTACAACCTAAATTGCAAGAGAAACAAAATATTCAGGAAGAAGATTCTTAGACTTCTGAGAAATATATAGTTAGAGAAACTAGGTTCAATTAGAAAAAGGAGACAAAAATTTATGAGAATGTCTCGACAGAGAAATTGAAAAGGAAAGGAAAGTAGAAAATTATAAAAGTTGACTATGATTCCATTGATGAAGAGACTCCACCTAGAATAGTAAAAAAGGTGAGGAGATCAACATCCAAACATATATTGGCTGCAAGAGACCGAATGACAAGGCAGATGGATCATAAGGAATAGGAAGAAATTTTGTTAAAGAAAACATAAGAGGACCATGAAGATCAGGAGGACCATGAATACAAAGAGACTTTAGCAAATTTGTTCAAAAAATACATAACAATAATTTCAATAAAAACTAAGGAGGATGAACAAATGTTTGATGCGGGCCATATTTTAGAACAACTACCTTTATATGATGAAATGCCTAAACAAAGTATTCCTGATGTAAATGAGGAAGAACAAAATTTTGGTATAGAGACCGTGATTGATGAAATTAAAGATAAATTAGCAAAAAGAAGAAGAGGGTAAGTAAACTCAATAAAACCATAAAATAACTGGAAACTTTAGACAAAGTGGTCAAAGTAGAAAATGAGAAGGTGAAAGAATAGAATGTCCAGCTAAGGGGAAAATATGATGGACTCGGGAATAAATATAGGGCCCTCAAGAAGAATGAAAATAAATGGTATTCCTAGAATTTAAAAATCATCTAGTAGAATAAAAGGTTGTCTGATAAAATAAAGAAAAACAAGATTAGAGATAGGGGACCCTCAACAACAATTGTTTCAGAACTAGAGGACAGTTGAACAAATGAAGAATTACATTTTTGAAGTTTTGAATCAACAATTACCTAATAATAGGAGGCATGAGAACATGCCATATCCTCTTTCTAGGGGAGATGTTGGGTGTTATATTTGAGTCCTTTTCCAGCTCCATTTTCCTCCATTTTGATTCCATAAACCACTATTTTTTCCTATTTTTACATAGTTGATGGCATAACGAGTGTAAATAAGGTAATAATTTATTAATTGAGATTGACTCTTGTTTTATTCTTGTAAATAACATTAAAATCTATTTTCCTTTGCAAACTTCCTATAATCTAGTTATTACGAGAATTTACTCTGTTTCATTAGATTTTACAGGAATTAGAGGTTGGCATAGCTCCACTCATTCTAGGGGAGAGTTTCCACTTGGAGATACTTCACCAATACCAAGAGATGGTGATTTATCTATCTTTTCATCCACATGCAATTCAACACCCAAAGGTCAACGATAGTCAAATTCGTCAGACAATTATTACAGGAAATCTACAAGTCGTTATTATAGGAAATCTGCAGGCTGTTATTACAAGAAAATCTACAATCCATTATTACAATAAATCCACAGTTCACTCATAGAATTGGGGATTCGATGCTAGAATAAAGGGACAAGGATAAAATCATTAGAAATTCAAGGACCCGATTCAGAAGATCAAGGAACAACCATGTCCAATGCTATAATGGATATCTGATCCATTTTTCCTAGAATCTATTTATGAAAATAGAGTGTATTAAGGAACACTTGATCTTCTTTTAATAGATATAAGATATGAAAATCATAGCATAGGGAATTAGTGAGAATATGGTTATGAAACTTCATACATATTCTAATTGTTGGTATCTTCCTTGAAATCAATTTAATAAAGTTATGAGTTATTTCATGCGTTGAAGTTATTTTTAAGTTCTGAGTTTAATTGAAAACATATCCAGGAGGGCCCCCTGGTATGTGTTGTTTTTATATTTAAGAACTATGTGTTCTAGAAGTACTTCCTCTTAATTACTTTCATACTTGTTACTATTTTTCATTCACTGTAATTGCCAGTAGAAGCATAATTCTATATTGCAGACAATGTTGCTTTATATATGGTGAGTAACTCTTAGGGATGATGATGTAAAAACAACTAAACATTTGAATTATCTTCCATATACTACTCTATACCAATAATTCTCACAAAATATACTGAAAGATTAAATGAAGTTTGTAGGTTTTCTTGCTCGCACATTTCATTTCAGTATTTTGAGTTTATCTCCAGCTAGAATTTTACTCACATTAAGAAGATTTATTTCCAATTCCAGAAGTTTAGTTGGCCAAAACATAGTGTGTTTGTGAGTAAGCAACCAATGTGACTTCCTTCAATCTGAATCCCTACCATTTGATGGTCAAGTCTAAATGATTGTGAACATAGGAATCAATTCTTGTTTGTGATTCTTGTGTTTTGTTGTTTAATTTTTTAGGAAGATTCAAGGTTAATTCTATACATATGGTGTTAGTGTCTCACAAGTTTACTTACTTGGTTTGATAAGAAAAATTTGAGGAATCTCGATCACTATTTCATCCCAACAGGAAATATTTCCATTCCATGAAGGACTAATTCTTTCAAGACATCACCAATGAATCAAGAATTTCATATGGGGATAAGTAGAAAGATGAAAGTATTTTCAAATTGGAAACTCCTCATCCAACAAAAGACAACAACAATCATGAGCAACCAATAATTGATTATATTGAAGCATGGTTCCAAAGCATTGTTGTCCAAGGAATGCAATCTGATTTTGGTCATATTGAACTCATTCTTACTTTAGTATACTCTGGGCATGTTTTTCACTCCTTGATAGAGGATCTGACATGTTCCCTAATTCTAGAGTTCATTCCATAGATAAGTTGGATTCTTGAATGGCTCAATTGGAAGTATACTTACATTTTAAAAGTGACATTTTCTTTCAAGTAGCGTAGGGTAGGTAGATATGGTTTGTACATACTTTGTTTCTTCAATCAATTTTTTGTAGAATAAAGAAGTTTCTAGATGGAGACAATGTTTGAGGATGACTCCATAGCCCAATGGATAAGGAAACTAAACCATGATTTTAGATTCTCAGCAACCCACAAAGGGTCACTTTCCCACAGTTGGAGCCAAATGTTGATGAAAAAAATTGATCACCTAGATTTCCCGCTCTAAGAAACATAATTTTTTTTATATCAAATGAGAGAAATTTTGAACAACCATAAGCTCATGATGCAGCCCCTAGTCTCATATTCATCACACATTCTACATATTAAAAATTTGAGTCCCTGTGCTCAAGATATTCAAATTTTTGTCCAACTTCCCAAGGAGCACTTTTCCCATGTGCAACACAACTAATTTTTTTTAGAATTAAGATTTTCTTGGAACCATGCCCATTTTCAGAACCATGAGCATTTTCTTGGAACCACATACTTTCTTGGTACCACACATTTTCTTGGTTCTTCATCACATACTTAACATTTTTCTAATCTCTTTCCCTGCTCTCCCACTTCCCATACTTAGTCTAATTTACTCTTGTGGAGATACCCTTCATTCTCCTTACCCCTACATCCTCCCTTACTTCTGATCTACATTACCTCCCCTCTCCTCTCGTTCTTCTCCCCATGCTCCCATACTTAGCCATTTTTCCTTATTTCCAGTCTACTCTCCCTCCTCACTATCCTCCATACTTAACCATTTCCTCATTTAACCATTTCCATACTTAGCATATTTTCATTTTCATTATCCACTTAGTTAATTTTCATCATACCCACCACTTAGTCAATTTCATAATTCATTTCCACATTAATTTTCATAATTCGTTTCCATTTTCCATTTATCATTTTACATTTCCATTTTCATTTGCCATTTACCATTTACCATTTTACTTTTCCTATTTCCTTTTTTCTATTTCCATTTTTCATTTTCTATATTTTCACAATTTATATGTTCATTTCCGTTTTCCCATAAATCATTTCCATTTTCTAGTTCATTCTCATAATTCATTTACATTTTCCTTTTTCCATTTTTCTTTTCCCATATTTCATATTTCATTTCCTTTTTCTTATTTTCATGTACCATATTTCACGTAATTCCATTATATACTTCCCCAATACTTACCATGTTTTACTTTTCTTACACTTAGACAAATTCAAGCAATGCATAGCGGAGGCAGAACAAGTCTTGGGAAAGCATGTATGTAGGTTTGTAGGTCTACAGTATCACGTTCTACAAATTACACCTCTTACATCCACGTCCTCCACAATGTGCTTTTCACTTTCCAACACTTAACCATTTTTCATGAAATGTGGATACAAATCTTACCATCCATTAAATTTTTCTTGAATCTCTAGGTTTGCAGGTCTGCATTTCCGCATACTCCATAATGCACTCTCCATTCCCATTTTTCACCTCATAATTAGTCACTTTTACCACTTTTCATCCCTTCACCTACCTCCTTTACCTCTGCATTCCCATAACTCCACAAACCCTACATTTAATTTTTTAATATTATTTCTTAACCTAAGTTTCTTCCCCACTTTTCATGGACCTACCATACTATGACATGTGGCGGTGACATGGACATATCCCCAAATGACATATGGAAGTGATGTGGACCTACCTAGATGTGACACATGGCGATGATATGAGCATTGATCAGGTTATGACTGGGATATGATTGGATGATGACTAGGTCATCAAAATTTATTAATTCATGAAATTTTCCTAAGGCATGAGAGCGACACCAAAGTATATGTAGTCTCCTTTGTTCCACATGAGGACTATGGTATGTTAGATTTTCTTAAATTTTCAGAGTAGTAGATTAACTAGCATATTCATATTTTATTTTACATTAACAATCATATACCATATACTAAAAATATGAGTAGCATGAACAAGCACAAAAAGACATGGAGAGTTATCCTGGGAAAATCGCAAACCCAGGGAAAAACCCAATATGGTTGGGAAAAATATGATTAGATAGATTTCACCGAAAAATATAATCCAACCATGAACAAGATCACAAGAGAAAAATGATAATGAAGAAACCTTAATACAAGGCTAGCGCACCAAATAGTTGTACTAAAAACACCATGCAAGGCCAACATACATCTTCCTAGAGATAGTGCACAAAAGAAAACCACCACCAAGAATAACCAAGAACTCCAGTTGTTGCATTGTTGTGTCTTCTCCTTTCCTCAGAATAACACCTTATTCTTGAGTGAGATATGAGTGAGTGAGTGTATCCAAATGAGCAAGGCATCACCTTATTTATAATCTTCAAGTCACTTTAGCTAGGGTCGACTTCTTCTCTAGGAAATTCTATTTCCCCTTTATCTTTTCCTATGGGACAAATTCTCTTCCTGGAGGTTATAATTATGATTTATTATTTTCCTATGGACCGAATTCTCTTATGGGGTGTTCTTCCACTATTCAATGGTCTCACTTTGAATTCTGGAATCTTCTTCTCTTCTAAGAAAGGTTATCTAGGAGGAAAATACCTCTTGCAGATACCAAAACATCAACACTCCCTCTTAACTAAGGAGGTGTTCTACCAATATGTTTTCTTCTAGTAGTCCAATGACTACCACTATAGTACAATGACTATACTAAAATCATATTGTATCCCCAAGGCTACCACAATGCCAGCAGTAGCTCAAAAATTCTTCCATAGTCTTTATGCCTATGTTGCAATCAACTAGTAGCACACAGCTACTACAATGTAATCCAGTAGTACAAAACTATTTCCATAGTCTTCATGCTTATGTAGCAATCAACTAGTAGCACACAACTACTACCTTGTTGTCTAGTAGTACAAAACTATTGTCATAGTCTTCATGACTATGTAACAATCAACTAGTAGCACACAACTACTACCATGTTGTCTAGTAGTACAAAAATACCACCATAGTCTTCACAACTATGTAGCAATCAATTAGTAGCACACAACTACTACCATGTTGTCGAGTAGTAAAAAAATACTACCATGGTCTTCACGACTATGTAGCAATCAACTAGTAGCATACATCTACTACCATGTTGTTTAGTAGTACACAACTACCTCCATAGTCTCCACGACTATGCTGTGATGTTTCTCCTCTCCTAGTAGTCTTATTCACACCCATCCACTGAGAAAGACTACGACCATATCCCCAAGGCTACACCATGGTACAAGTCCCATTCACACCTATCAACCTCACATGGCGTAGGAAAGAATTGTTCCAAGATACACATTACTCCCTTAGTCACTCCACATGATTGATCTAAGAAAACCTTGTTAAAGGGGGAGCCTTCTAGAGGAGAAATAACACACCTCCCTCTCAACTAGTGTGGACATTCTACATCATGCCAAGCTTATCTCTAAAGTACTCATACTTCATTCTAGATAGAGGCTTGGTGAGAATGTTCGCTATCTTCTCATCTGTGGATATGTATCGAAGCTCCACTGCTCCTTTTTGCACCATGTTTTGAATGTAATGATATTTTATCTTTATATTCTTTGACTTGTCATGGAATAATGGATTCTATGAAAGATTCATGCAACTTTGATTATCACAATATATCAAGGTTGGATCCAACTCTAGATCAAATAACCATGAAAGCAACTTCTGAAGCCACATTGCTTCACGAATTGCAACATTGTTTGCAATATACTCTGCCTCTACTGTACTGAATGCCACTAATGTTTGTTTTATGCTCAACCATGAGATCATACCTAATCCCAAACTGAAGCAACATCCTGATGTGCTTTTCCTATCCAATGTACTCCCCGCCCAGTCAAAGTCTATATAACTTTACAACTTTACTTCACCATCTGAGACGTATCTAAGCTCATATCCAATTGTACCATGTAGGTACCTCAACACATACTTTGTTGTGATCCAATGTACATGTCTAGGCTCAACCATGTAATGAATCAAGGTGTTCATTGTAAATCATATGTCTGGCTTGGTGTTAAGTAGGTACATCAATGATCCGATCAACTATTTGTACATCGTGGGATCAACCAAATCTGAAGATGAATAAATCAAGAGCATTAAATTTGTAACCATAGGTGTGGCCATGGACTTATAGTCCATCATATTGAATCTTTGTAGGATCATAACTGTATATTTTCCTGGATAAGGAAAATTTCATCTGACCTCTGCCACACCTCTAATCCTAAGAAATAGTGCATCAAAGCTAGATCCTTCATTTTGAAATCTAAGGTGAGCTCCCTCTTGCACCCATATATGAGCTTCTAATCCCTTGTGAGGAACATGTCATCCACATATGGGACCAAAATCAAAGGGTAACCATCTTCAACCTTGTGGTACAGGTTGGAATCTACATCACTCTTGGTAAACCCCAAGCTCATCAGATAACTATCTATCCTGGCATACCATGCCTTGGGTGTCTGCTCAAGCCTGTAAAAATATTTCTTCAATCTACAGACATAAGACTCCTTTCCATGGATTACAAAACATTATGGCTTATCTATGTACACTTCTTCTTTAATTACACCATTCAAGAAGGTAGTATTGACATCCATTTGGTGTAATTTCCATCCCATAACGGAAGTAATAGAAATAATCAATATGATGGAAGTGTTCTTTTCTACTAGAGAAAATGTCGCATCATAATCTTCTCCCTCTTTCTAGGAGAACCCTCTATCCACAAATATCACTTTGTACTTCTCTATGCTTCCATCTACAACATGCTTCATCTTGTATATCCACTTGGAAGCCACTATTGACTTCCCTTATGGTCTCAAAACCACTTCCCACACATCATTCTTCATGATGGAATGGTACTCTTCCATCATGGAATCCTTCCACACTTTCTTCTTAGCATCTTCCTCAAAAGTTGAAGGTTTTGATTCAATGATTTAACTCATCAGCGCCACATAGATGGAAAACTTGTGTGGTATCTTTCTCTCTCTAAAATATCCTTTGGGAGTTGCATGTCCTTCATCTTTCTACAAAGTGTTTCGGAGCCATGTCAGACTCTTCTTGGTAATTGTAGATTCTCTGAGTGGATCTACAAGTCTTTCTGACTCTATTTTATCATTATTATCTTCTAGAATGTATTTCTTTGGAGTAGAGTCAACCATTATTGCATCCCTTGGAGCCTCCTACTCCTCTTTTTCCTCATCTATGTGAGACTCCCTAGGTTTTATGAAGGTTGTTTCTTCATCAAATATAACATCTCGGCTGATCTCAATCTGTCTTTGTCCAGGGATGTATATTATGTAATCCTTTGATGTGCCACTATATTCTATGAAGGTTCCCTCCTTTCTTGAATGCTCCAAATTCATTCTCTTTTCCTTGGGAACATGAATGTACAATGAACAACCAAATATTATCAAGTGGTTGACTTCTAACTTCTTTCTGGTGAATACTTCTTCTAGTGTCTTTTTCCCCAATATCTTATGAGGATTTCTATTCTTGACATACACGATTGTACTGGATGCTTATGCCATAGGTGCATGGGTAATTTTTGGTCATGGATCATTGCTTTAGTTACTTCTACAATCAATTTTTTTATTTCTCTCTGCAACCCCATTCTACTGGGGGTTATAGGGAGTTTTCAACTCCCTCTTAATCCCTGCTTCTTTGCAAAAGTATTTAAACTCATTTGAGATGTATTCACCTCCATTATTTGATCTCAAGATCTTAATATTTCTTCTAGAGAGATTTTCCACTAAAGCTTTAAATTCTTGAAACTTACTGAAAGCTTCATATTTTTATTTCAAGAAATAGATCCATGTCTTATGTTAGTAATCATCAATGAAAATGACATAGTACATAAATCTACCTAGAGAAGGTACAGTCATTTTTCCACGTACATCTAAATGTATGATATCCAAGATCCCCTTGGATCTATTTTCACTCCTTGAAAATATTCCCTTGGCATTCTTTCCAAGTGCACATCCTTTGCAAACTCTGTCATGTTCTACCTGCATATCTGGTAGACCTGTAACCATCTTGCTCAAAAATGGTAATGCTCTGTAATTGAGGTGAGCAAGTCTTCAGTGCCATAGCTCACTAGATATAGCACGGTTGTGTACATGGGATTGTTCTTGGTGTCCTTTTAATTTCTACAATACTCCCTCTCGGACACCAATCATGGTAGCAAAATCAATATTTGAACCCTTGGGCCATAGAAGAACTTGGCCATACGCAATTGCTACTATGAATCCCTTATCTTCTAAAGAAAAAATAGAATAAGATTCTTCTTTAAGCCTTGTACAAACAATACATCTTTAATTGAGATAGAATTACCTGAATCAAGTTGGTAGGAGGCTTCTCCTACTCCTTTGACTGCATGCTTGGAATCATCCCCAAGCACTACCTGAAGGAATGAACTCTTCTCTGTCAATTTTGTAAGGGAACTTTTGAACCTAGTCTTGTTCTTGGAAGAACCACTATCCATGAGCCAATTATCAATTCCTTGAGTGATAGTACCTGTGAGGGCTAATAAAAATACATATTCTTCATCCTTTGATTCCTTTGTCATCTTCTGGGATGTGGACTCTTCCATATCTACTGCATGTGCATGATTTTTTCTCTTTTCATTTCCATGAGGTCATTGAAAGGTGTAGTGTCCCAACTTTTGACAATTGTAACATCTAATTTTTGATACATCCCTCTTGTGGTCTAATCTTCTAGTCTTGTTGGGACTGGTATTTCTCCTTTCTTCCTTTTCTTCACAGGAGAAGCAAGAGCTTGGTTTTCTTCATCATTTGTGATTTGGATAGCAATCTAGATTCTTCTTGGGTACATTATGTCCACATCTTGTCAAATTTGGGAAACTTAATTCTTGTGAAAATTCCTTGAAAAAATGGGTCCTAAGAATAAGGAAATCAATTAATAGTAGTGGTCACAAGCTCTGCATCATCCACTGAATCTCCAATAGCTAGTAATTGTTCCTTGATCTATGAAATTCTCATGAACTAATCAGAAACTGTTTCTGACTTGTTCATCATCATGGTTTTGAGTTGATTCATTAGGGTTAGCTTCCTACTAGTGTTATTTATTTCATATAGTATGGTTAAGGAATAAAAAATATCCTTTTGTGTCTTCAATACTGATACATTGGGTATCAAGTGATATTTGATTGAATCTATCAAGATCCTCTTGGCATTGATTTCATTATTCTTGAACTTTTCCTTGGCGTCTTCTTCTTTTGGTTCCGGTAGAGCTTGCTTCACATGATCCAACAAATTATTCTCTTCTAGAATGAAGAGTATTCTATGATTATATGATCTAAAGTTGTCTTCTCCATCCAAACTATCCTCAAATCTCATATTGGTAATCATTTTCGCTAGTAGAAACCCTAGGACTAAAAAATCCCAAAATTTCAATCTTCACCAAACTACGATCTGAGTGTTGCAGTGAGTGTGTTAGGGTTAGGTGAGTTGTTATGAAGTGAAATTAGTCCCAACGACTTGGAACAAGTTCTCAATGATATTGAAAAAAGAATTGTGCAGTTGCAAATATCAAGATATGTCCTTCTGGTTGTTAGACTGTCTTGAAGGTAACCAACTCGTATACCATGTTATATTTTCTTAAATTTTTAGATCAATAGATTTACCAGTGTATTTATATTTTATTTTACATTAACAATCATATACCATATAATTAAAATATGAGCGGCATGAATAAGCATAAGAATACACAAAGAGTTATCCTAGGAAAACCCCAAACCCGGGGAAAAACCTAGCCAACCTTTCTTAGATAGATTTTGTCAAATAATATAATCCAAACATGAACAAGCTCACAAGAGAAAACTGATAATGAAGAAACCCTATTACAAGGATAGTGCACCAAGTACCTACAACAACAACAACATGCAAGGACAACACACCTCTTCCTAGATATAGCCCACAAAAGAAACCACCACCAAGAATAACCAACAACTCTAGTTGTTGTAGTGCTACGTCTGTTAGAATATAAGTGGATGTGCTCATTTTACCATTGAAAATACCCTTATCACCCAACCATAGGCCGAAGCCACCCTCTGAGCACCTTAACCTTGACAGAGAATCACTCTGGCAGCAAACCCTAGGCTAGATAGCCAAACAAAGGGCAGCGCACCTTTCCCCAAGGATAATGCATCATAAGAGTTGATCATATAGTCCAAACCCTAGCCAAGAGATATTCCAAGCATAACTACTAGTTGCAGCAGCGGCAACGATAGCTCTCCTCCAAACCTATGCAGAAACTGGGCAACTCCAGTGCGCACAAGTGTTGCTCTACAATTCTGAGACTGCCTACCAAAATGAGAACTGGCCTCCTGTATTTATACTAATTCTGGCTAACTGCCTGGGCTGACTTCTCATTCTAGGTATCTTTATGTTCAATATATATTATTATTTCTAGCCTACTTCTTCTCTTGGAGGATAATAACCTAATATAAATTATCTTCTTGAGCTGAAAAGTCTTCTAGGGCTATTATCCAACTCATTAGGGTTTCTTCTTGCTTCCCAGAGTATTCTATCCTCGTCAAGTTTACACGTGGAGGAAAATACCTCCTGCAGCTACCATAATATCAACACTCCCTCCTAGCTAAGAAGGTATTATAGGTAATGGTCTTAAGCACAAAAACATACCATTTACTTGGTAGCATCAACATAGTTGTATAGACTAGATCATGACTAGATCATGAGCACCACCATCATCATCAGTGTCATAAACTACATCATCTCTCGAAACCATACTCCATCTGAGTAATCAGACATGATGCTCACTCCACAGAGTGATACAAGAGCCATTCTTCTAATCTAGAAGAGTAAATGTTATGAACCATTTTCTGTCTAGGAAATCTCTATCCTTTGATTATCCATCCAATATTGTTGATAGTCTTCAAGGAAATAGAAACAAAATAGAACACAATTGTGTCTATCCATAGTAGTACATAACTACAATCCAGTGGTACACTACCACACCAAGTAACACACAAGTACTTGATCACCAACATATAGTCACAAACAATGGAACATATCCACCATAGTAGTATACATCTACTGTCATATAGTCTTCATAACAATCATCTGATATCAACCTGCACAAAAACAATGTTATGATATAAATTGAATCATCTAGGCCAATATTTCACTCACATCTGTGAGATCTGAAAGAATATATGCCCTCAAAGGTAAAACATCAATGATGAGTTGTCTGGACTATTCTTCTCAAGCAAGGAAGAATAACTGTCCTGATTTTTGAGCCTGGACCATTCCCCACCCTGGGCCATTCTTCCTACACTAATCAAAGTACACCCTGGAGAGAATGTATAAACCCTAAGGAATGCATGTCCCTAATTGTTGAGCCTAGACCATTCCCCACCCTGGGCCATTCCTCCTACACTAATCAAATTGCACCCTAGAGAGAATGTATAAACCCTAAAGAATGACTGTCCAGACCATTTCCTCTGTTAACCACAAGAGGAAAAGACTATCATGTATCAACCTCCAAAACAGACCATTCCTCATGTTAACCACAATGAGAAATCATTGTCCAGCAAGGCGGGCCAATCTTCTTGAGTAACCCTCAAGAAGAGAGACTACCCTACACCACTCCCCATGTTAACCACAATGGGAAGTCGTTGTCTATGATACTTCAACAATCTGTACCATTTCTAATGTTAACCACAATGGGAAATCATTGTCCGTCATAAATCTCAATCCACTTTCCAAACAGGAAAGAATTTGTCCAAGCTAGACTATTTTTCAATAAATGTCTTCAATAATATTTTCAGTGCTCCCTCCCAACCTTGGAGTCATATCTTCCTTTTTCAATAAGGAAGTCATCTCCATGAGCTCCATCTTGAGTACACAAACTCTTTCATCTTGGATAGAAGCTTTACCAAAATGTTTTCTCATCTGCTCATCTGTGGAGATATGTATTTGAGAACCACTTTCTCCTTTCTGGACTTCATCGTAGATAATGTAATGCTTGATTTCAAATGTACTTTAGTCTGGAACAATGATTTTCTGTGAAGGCTTCATGTACAATAGAGTATATCATTGTGGGAAAACTGGAACATATCCATGTGGCATTTCTTTTGTCATCATGAGATCTGATCTACTGAGTAATCATCTTGATACAATATCTCTATTATAGAATATCTTCACCATGCTTCTGCTGTGCACTAGGGGTTCTCCACCAAATTGTATTTTTCCATCTGCATACAAGGTTCTCTTTCTGGTATGCCTCAAAGTCTTGAGGTTTCTCTTCGTACACTCTTTGTTCATTTATCTGATGTAGAACTCTAACTCGTGGATGTTTTGGATGATATAATGACTCATGTAGAGATATGTCTGGTTTACTGGAACAAGAAATCATCATAGTCTTCTCCCTCAATCTGATATAACCTCTAGTTCTAGATCTCGCAATTCTTTCATTCATAAGTCTTCCATATATTGTTCTTCATCAAGAATTTAAGTTCCTCTGTTGGATTTCTTTTATTGAGTTAATATCAGTCTAGTAATCTTGTGATTCTTAATATAATGACTGGTTGTTTTGGCTTCTCTTTCTTTCTTGGAATCTTCATGTTCTTCCTTGTGTTTAGCTCTTGGTTCCATGGAGTAGATTCCATTCCCTAAAGATTCCATTTCTTTCTTTCATCATAGGATCACGGTTGTGGATGGACAACTAGGGATACTTTAAGGCTTCTCTTTGAAGAAGACTTCTTCTGAGGTTGAACTGGACACGTACTATCTTTCATGGCTACTACCATGGATATATACTTCATCATCTTTGATGGATCATAGGATTAGCTCCCTCTTGATCCTTGCTTCATGTATGAGCGCACATAATCGGTTCCCTCAGTCTAACAGAGTCCATGCTTCCGTATACATCCTTATTGTCTTCTGCAATATATAATTGGCTCTCTCTGTCTAACAGAGTCCACACTTTCGTCTTGTTGTCTTCTACAAAAAATGTTATACGTCTTTCTCTAACTTCTTTTTTCCTTTGCTTCTTCTAAGTCTCTTCATGATTGATTCAGCGTATTTCATCCTTTCATGTTTATTATCTAATGATATCAATCCTTATCTTTTTGTTCTTCCATAGGTATAGTTCTTCTTGGAATACATTATCTTCCAAGAGATAGATATACAAGATATGTACAAAGATGATGCAAACAAGATATGTACAAGAAATAAGAAGAGTATTGTTACCTTTAGAAGAAGAAGTCTCTTTCATCCCGCTTAGTCTTCTTTGTAGGTTCTTTTTCCTTGGCAACTAATGCTTCGTGTTTCTCCTTCCTTTTATTTAGCTCGGGACAATGATTCTTGTAGTGACCATACTTTCGACAGTTGAAGCATTGTATTTCTGAAATGTATTTCTCTTGATTTGGCTTCCTCCTTGAACCAAACTTCCTTTTGTTCCTGAAATTCTTGAATCTTGTTGTGAAGGCTTGATCATCGTACTTATTTTGGGGTTTCTCTTTTACATTGATCCTTGATTCTTCTTGAGCATAGCAAGTCCAAAGTTCTTCAAATGTCGGATAATCCCTCCTTGTGTTCATTCTTGCGGCAAATGCATCCCTTGTCTTGGGAAGACCATTGAGTACTAAGTTTAACAATTCCTTCTCTGAAGTGATCTCTTCAATATCTTGTAGTTGATATCTTAACTGGGATATCCTCACAAAGTATGATGTTACGCTATCATCATCATTCATCTTCATGTCACAGAGCTCATTCTTCAAACTCATAACTTTTCCAATGTTTCTGATCGAGAAAAGATTTGTTAGGGCATCGTACATCTTCTTCAATGAGTCAATATGGGAGATGTAGGGTATCAAGTGGTATTTTATGGATTCCACTATGATACTTATGGCATTGATGTCACAATTTTTGAACTTCTCCATAGTTGTAACGTTCTGCGGTTCCTTCTCCTTTCCTTCTTCAAACTTTGGTTTCACGATCTTTCCTCTCACGATATCCAATACTTTATTCTTGGCAAGGATGAGGTCAATCCTTGTCTTCCATGCTCTAAAGCTAGAGGCTCCATCTAACTTGTTCTCTGACTTCGTAGAATAAGTCATGGCTTCTTTGACTTGGTCAACCCTAGATTTGACCAAAAAATAAAACTTGACATCTTGGCTTGTTGAGAGCATCAGGAGATGCACTAGGCTAGGGTGCATTGATCTATCCAGAAATTAGGTCAATCCCTTCATTTAAGGTGACTCAAGGAGAGGATTAGGGTTTCTGCAACTACTCCTACTAGTAAACCTAGCGGTATTGTCTTGGAAGTTGCTTCTACTAGTAACCCTAGCAGCAGTTCCTCGATAAGCTCAATATCCTAGTAGCTATGTTTCCTTCCAGTGGTTAGACTTAATGAAGGAGGTGTGGGCCCATAACCTGTTAGAATATAACTAGATGTTCTCGTTTTAGCATTGACAATACCCTTGTCACCCAACCATAATCCCAAGCCACCCTTCGAGCACCTTAACCTTGACAGAGAATCACTCTAAAAGAAAACCCTAGGATAGATAGACAAACAAAGGGCAGTGCACCTTTCCCCAAGGATAGTGCATCACAAGAACTGATTAGATAATCCAAACCCTAGCCAAGAGATAGTCCAAGCGTAACTGCTAGCTGCAGCAGCTGCAACAACAACTTTCCTCCAAACCTGTGCAGAAACTAGGAAACTGCAATGTGCACAAGTGCTGCTCTACAATTCTGAGACTGCCTGCTAGAATGAGAACTGGCCTCCTATATTTATACTAATTCTGGCTAACTGTCTGGGCTGACTTCTCATTTTGGGTATCTGTCTATTCAATATATATTATTATTTCTGGCCGACTTCTTCTCTTGGAGGCTAATAATCTAATATAAATTATCTTCTTGAGCCGACAAGTCTTCTAGGGTTATTATCCAACTCATTAGGGTTTCTTCTTGCTTCCCAAAGTATTCTATCCTTGTTAGGTTTACGCGTGGAGGTAAATACCTCCCGCAGTTACCATAATATCAACATCATCTTCTCCTTGCCTCAGACTAGCGCCTTCTTCTTGAGTGAAATATGAGTGAGTGAGTGTATCCAAATGAGAAAGGTGTCACCTTATTTATAGTCTTCAAGTCACTTTAGCTGGGGATGCCTTCTTCTTTGGAAAATTATATTTCCCCTTTGTCTTTTCCTATGGGTCGAATTCTCATCCTAGAGGTTCTAATTCTGCTTTATTCTTTTCCTGTGGGCCAAATTCTCCTCTGGGGTGTTCTTCCATTGTTCAATGGTCTTCCTTTTACTTATGGAATATTCTTCTCTTCTAAGAAAGGTTGTCCAGGAGGAAAATACCTCCCACAACTACCAAAACATCAAAATGGTAAACTTTTCATTATAAACACTTAAAACCTCTTGACCAAAGTGCATGTGGGATTAGAATTTGTTTTAAAAGGGTGAAATTTGATGAAGGGATAGGATTGATCCATGAATTTGATGGATAATTGCTGAGCAACAATCTTCAGAAGTTCATAACTCAAGATCCGAGTGTCCTTTTTGGGAAAACTATACCTCGTTGGAAATTTAATTCAATGAAGAAGACAATGGGATAGGTCTCAATGGTTGAATTTGGCCATAATTATTTTATAAATTGAAAGAGAAGTCAACTATGTTTTCATGGTTTGGTGGTAAATTTGTTTGGAACCTCAACTTCCCAAAGCTATAACTTGATATCCAGAACTCCAAATCACGCTCAGGAAGTCTCATTGGAAATATGAGACAATGAAAATTACTTGTAGAGTGGTTTCAATGGCTAAGAAATCAAGTATATTGTTCAAAAAATTAAAACACAGTCCACTCTTGTTTAAGGAAGTTAGCTTCAAATTTTGGAATTAAAAATTTATTAAGTGTATTTTATTAAAGGACAAAGTGGGTCTTACTTGGAGGCATGAATTTCAATGACATGAAGGGTTAATTAATAATGGTTTACTCCAAAAAGGAATTGTGTGGAAAATTCTAGAAAGACAAACCCTAATTACTTCAAGAACATTGAAAGCATATTTTAAAAAGGAAAGAGAAGGCATTATCAAGGGGTTGGCAGTAAGAAGATTCTATTGTGGTGAAGAGTCTGCAAGAAGCAAATCTCTATCTTTCAAAGATTCTTTGAATTGACATGCTAAATTTTTCTCTCTACATATTCTTCCTTTATGTTTCTTATCATCAAATATTTCATGTATTCTAAGTCAAACAAAAATATTTGGCTCTAAGCATTTCTTTCTCTAGAGTTCTTCAGTCATATTGTAACATTTCAGGTCCAAAGGAGCACAATGCTTGCTTGTAAAAAGTAGATGCAGTTCATTTTAGTTCACGTCATCTTTATTGAGACACTGTTGAAGTTGTTTCAGTTCTTTTGTTTTAGGAATTATTGAACTTATCATATTGGTATATTTTTATAAATTTCTCCTGCAAAGAACTACTCGGGGCACTACATTAGCTATTACTCAAACTTGAATTGAAATCACAGGATTTCAAATGTATTTCCTATCAAAATAGTTTTGGGTAATAACAAAGTTATAATTTAAATTTCTTTGAAGACATTTACATTTCTTCATCTTGAAAAATTAATAGCATATTCCAAGTTCATTTTATCTTACAAGAAAGAAAGAACGTATGTTGAATGGAGACTCCAAAACCTTGTAGACACAAATCTCTGTTGACACACTTTATCTTATCTTTTATTCAAATTTGATGTATATTTGTATCACTTTATATAAGGGTTGTACATTTGTATATATAAGCTTTCTTGGAATATTTTTCAAGGTTTTCTCTTTAGAATTCACCCTATACATTTGTTGTAAAACCATACAAAGAATCTTCCAACATTTCATCCAAATAGGAGTATCGCCTCTATAAAAATGCAGAGGGATTCATATCCTCATGAGGTTGACCTTAAGACCGTAAAACAATCTTTTAGATCAACAATTCTGGCATAGAGGTGGTATGGATTTGACATCTCATGGGTGAACTTGGTTTTTGAGTTGACACATTGACTATGTCATATTGTGACAATCAAAGTGTGATAGAGGTTGTAGAGAATCTTGTTGGACATGACATGATTAATCATGTGGAGCTTCATTCTCATTACTTCAGACAACTAGTAGAAGATAGTGTTGTGACACCCTTTTATTCTAAGATAAATGATCATGTTGTTGATATCTTTATGAATCCTCTATCACAAGCTAAGTTTGTAAAACTTCATGATGCAGGAGCATCTGGCAGTAAATATTAAGATTGACCTCATGGGTCGCAAAAATTTACCAAGGGAGTTGGTTCCCTAATTTACTTTATTATATCTGTAATAATTATGAAATGTCTCTAGAAGGCATTTTCGTTGAGTCTGTTTGATTAGATATCGAGTTGTTTGTCATAGGTGTTAAGTCTGTTGCTAAATATTAGGAAAAAATATCTAGTTTAGGCATTTGTTAAGATAAATTGGGATTCATTTGTTTTTGAGTTATCTAAGGGATTGAGATATATTGAATGCTTTGTAAGAGGCAGAGGACAGTGAGTGTATGAGATTGAATATGTAAAATTGTGGATCGTACAGGTCCAAAAAAAGACCAAGAAGGAAAGAGCTTTCCTGTGTAAATCCAGTCCTTAATTGATAAAAAGAAAGAACAAAGTGTGTGTTGTTGTCGCACTGTGTGTTTGAATTTTGTCACATTGTGTGATTGCATGAAGACCATGCACAATTAATTTCAACAAATTCTAAAATTATTTTTAAAAGAATATTTATGAGTATTTGTCTTCGTAGGATCATACAGTCACAATTTGGAATAGTGGAACACCTCGTAAATATATGCAACAAGTTAGTATTGTTGTAATATTTTGCATGTAGAGTGACCTGTGACACACCCTCATTGTTTGTTGAATTTCGCACAGAATTGTCTGCGACAGATTTCATCAACATTGTTTGTTGATACTTCCGCGCAGAGGTATATCCGCATAGTGGTAATTCCATGAAGAGTTATATATGACAAAGTGCAATTCAACGTTGTATAAAAAAGAAAAATTGAGTACATGTTCATGTTGATCAGAGGCTAGACAAGCAGTTTGAATATTGACTGTGAAAGAGTGTTGAAAACTCTGTGATTGTTGGTTGAAGTTGGTGGTATTTTTCCATCATTTTTGGTATCAGAGTGTCATTGTATCTAAGGAATCATGCCACCCAGGTGAGAAGGAAGAGATAGGAATGTGGTAACTGATGAGTCATGCTACAAGCTAAGGTGCATCCAGGCAAGGATGGAGGCCATAGAGATAGGTCAGAGGAGAGAACTTGACATAGGAGATGTTAGTGAGAGTGAAGATATAGGTAATGACGAAGAAACTAAAGGATCTCTAGGAGGAGAAACAACATAGGAACAACTAGTAAGAATGGTCACAAAAGTTGTATCCATGCCTAATATGGAAGTGCCCATGTGTGAAGGTAATTTAAATGTTGATGAATAACTTGATTGGATAAATGTCATGGATATATATTTTGATTATGAAGAGGTAAAAGAGGAGAAGAATGTCAACCATGTAATGACTATGATAAAAGGACATGCAGCTCTATGGTGGGATGAGTTGTAGGAAAGACAAAAGGAGAAAAGGAAAAGCTAAAATCGGGATTTGGGACATAGTGGTGGCCAAATTTAAAGGCAAGTTCATTCCTAAGGATTATCAATTCAATTTGTTTAGACAATTGCAAAACCTTAGACAAAAAACTATGATAGTAAAAGAATACACAGAGAAATTCTATAGGTTGAACATTAGAGCTAGTCACATTAAGGAATATGTTGAGAAGGTTGTTAGATACATAAATGTTTTGAGATATGAAATTCAATATGAAATCATACTTTTGTCTCTCAGAAATGTTGAAGATACATACCAAGAAGATTTGAAGGAAAGAAGAGAAGCTAGATAGAAAGTAGAGCCATATAAATAGGAGAAGGAGTCCAACAAGAGGAAAAGGACAATCCAATAGAAGAATATTTAAACCTTCAAAAGAAGAGGCAGGAATTTCATGTAGTCGGTCAACAAGAGGAGGAGAATCAAGAGGCATAATATTTTTCTCAAGAGGCCAATGAAGAGGCAGAGAAATGAAATGTTACACATGTGGTAAAGTAGGACACCTGTCATGGGACTGTCTAGAGAACAAGGCACCAGGTCATAGAAATGCAAATATAGCAAAAGCAAATGAAGAATATGTGAAGGTAGTCACACAAGAAGAAGTTCCTAAAGTAAGGGAATCATTTTTGTTGNGAGTTCTAATCAAATGAGAGAAGGAAGCTAAAGAACCAACCCAGAGGAAAAGTCTATTCAGGACTGTATGCAAGTCAAGAGGTAAGTGTTTCAAAGTTGTTATTGATAGTGGTAGCACAAATAATTGTGTTTCCATTGAAATGGTAGAGAAGTTGGGACCGGAAATGACAGTGCATCCCACTCCCTATAAAGTGTCATGGTTGCAAAAAGGACATTAGATTTTGGTGACTGGGAAATGTAAGGTGGAAATTCAAATTAGTAGGTACAAGGATGAGAAATTATGTGACATAATGCCTATGGATGTTTTCCATGTTTTGTTGGGAAGACTAGGACAGTATGATAGAAAATCCATTCATTGTGGTAGGAGGAGCACTTATTCTCTAGAAAAAGATGGCCACATGCATGTGTTGTTTCCTTTGCAGGATGAAGGAGCCAAAGAAGAATCCAGTCTAAGTGTGTTTTTGATAAGTGGGAAGGAGATGCTACAAGAAGTCAAGAAGAGAGAGGAGGTACATTTTGATTTAATTGGTAATCCAAAGGTAATACTCACTACTACAAATCTGGATGATTTGCCTACAAAAGTTAAACCTATCTTGGATGAATTTACTAATATTATAGTCAATGATTTGCTAAATGCTTTACCCTCTATAAGGATTATTAGCCATCATATTGACTTAATTCTAGGAGAAAGTTTTCCTAATAAAGAATCCTATAGAATGACCCCACAAGAAAATGAAGAGATTAAAAGGAAGGTACGGGAGTTGTTAGATAAAGGATTGGTGAAGGAGAGTTTGAGTCCATGTGTTGTACCAACAATAATTAGCCCAAATAAGGATGGAGGATGGCACATGTGCATTGAATCCAGATCAATCAACAAAATCACCATAAGTTACATATTCTCATTGCCTCACATAAATGATTTGATGGATTGTTTGAGTTGTTCAAAATATTTTTCAAAGATTGATTTAAAGAGTGGATACCATCAAATTAGAATCATAGAAGGGGATGAATGGAAAACTGCTTTCAAGACTAATAGTGGACTGTATGAATGGTTGGTGATTCCTTTTGGGATGAGAAATGCTCCTAGTACATTTATGATGTTAATGAATGAGGTATTAAAGGAGTTTATTGGAAATTTTTTGATAGTCTATTTATATGACATCTTGATCTATAGTTAGACAAAAAAGGAACATTTAAGGCATCTCAAGATGGTTTTGAGTACCCTGCAGAAGGAAATATTTTTGATAAATTTGAAGGTATGTAGTTTTATGAAGACGGAGTTGATATATTTGGGGTTTGTAATATATGAAGAAGGTTTGAATATGGACCCAGAAAAGGTTCAAGCAATTGTGAATTGGCCAATCCCGAAAAATGCATTTAAGGTAAAAAGTTTCCATGGACTTGCAAGTGTTTATAGAAATTTCATTAGAATTTTTAGTCAAATATGTGCACCTATTGTAGAAACTGTCAAATAAAGAAAACAACCATTCAAGTGGATTGAAGCAACTGATAGAAATTTTAAACTATTGAAGAAAAAGATTACTGGAAATCCCGTGTTAGCTTTGCCAATATTTGATAAATTCTTTCAAGTTGAGACTGATGCTAGTGGGACCGCAATAGGAGTTGTCTTCAGTCAAGAACAAAGACCAATTGCATATTTTAGTGAGAAATTAAATTGGGAAAAACAGAAATATTCCTCTTATGACAAGGAATTTTATGTAAATGTTCAGGCACTTAAGAAGTGGAGGCATTACCTCATGCCCAAGGAATTTGTTTTGTACTTATGCTTGCTTCTGTCTACATCCTTATTGTCTTCTGCAATATATAATTGGATTTGTCTGTCTAACAGAGTCCACGCTTTCATCTTGTTGTCTTCTACAAAAATCATTATAAGTCTTTCTCTGACTTCTTTTTGCCTTTCCTTCTTCTAAGTCTCTTCATGATTGATTCAACGTATTTCATCCTTTCATGTGTATTATCTAATGATATCAATCCTTATCTTGTTGTTCTTCCATAGGTATAGTTCTTCTTGGAATACATTATCTTCCAGGAGATAGATATACAAGATATGTATAGAGACGATGCAAAAAAGATATGTACAAGAAATAAGAAGAGTATTGTTACCTTTAGAAGAAGAAGTCTCTTTCATCCCGCTTAGTCTTCTTTGTAGGTTATTTTTCCTCGGAAACTGATACTTCGTGTTTCTCCTTCCATTTCTTTAGCTCGGGACAATGATTCTTGTAGTGACCATACGTTTGATAGTTGAAGCATTGTATTTTTGAAATGTATTTCTCTTGATTTGGCTTCCTCCTTGAACCAAACTTCCTTTTGTTCCTGAAATTATTGAATCTTTCTGTGAAGGCTTGATCATCGTACTTCTTTTGGGGTTTCACTTTTGCACTGATCCTTGATTCTTCTTGAGCAGAGCAAGTCCAAAGTTCTTCAAATGTTGGATACTCCTTCCTTGTGTTCATGCTTGCGGCAAATGCATCCCATGTCTTGGGAAGACCATTGAGTACTAAGTTTACCAATTCCTTCTCTGAAGTGATCTCTTCAATAGCTTGTAGTTGATATCTTAACTGGGTGATCCTCACAAAGTATGATGTTACATTGTCATCATCATTCATCTTCATGTCACAGAGCTCATTCTTTAGAATCATAACTTTTCCAATGTTTCTGATCAAGAAGATATGTGTTAGGGCATCGTACATCTTCTTCGATGAGTCAAGATGGGATGTGTAGGGTATCAAGTGGTCTTTTATGGATTCCACTATGATACTCATGACATTGATGTCACATTTTTTGAACTTCTCCATAGCTACAACGTTCTGCGGTTCCTTCTCTTTTCCTTCTTCAAACTCTGGTTTCACGATCTTTCCTTTCACGATATCCAATACTTTATTCTTGGCATGGATGATGTCAATCCTTGTCTTCCACGCTCTGAAGTTAGATGCTCCATATAAATTTTTCTCTAACTTCATAGAATAAGTCATGGCTGCTTTGACTTGGTCAACCCTAGATTTGACCAGAAACTTAAACTTGACATATTGGCTTGTTGAGAGTATCAGGAGATGCACTAAGATAGGGCACACTGATCTATCCATAAATTAGGTCAATCCCTTCATTTAAGGTGCCTCAAGGAGAGGATTAGGGTTTCTGCAATTGCTCCTGCTAGAAACCCTAGCAGTAGTGTCTTGGAAGTTGCTTCTGCTAGTAACCCTAGCGGCAGTTCCTCAGCGAGCTCAATATCCTAGAGGCTATGTTTCCTTCCAATGGTTAGACTAAATGAAGGAGGTGTGGGCCCATAACCTGTTATAATATAAGTGGATGTGATTATTTTACCATTGACAATACCCTTGTCACCCAACCATAGGCTGAAGCCACCCTCTGAGCACCTTAACCTTGACAGAGAATCACTCTGAAACCAAACCCTAGGCTAGATAGCCAAACAAAGGGCATCACACCTTTCCCCAAAGATAGAGAATCACAAGAGCTGATCATATAATCCAAACCCTAGCCAGGAGATAGTCCAAGCATAACTGCTAGCTACAGCAGCTGCAACGACAACTCTCCTCCAAACCTGCGCAGAAATTGGGCAACTGCAATGCGCACAAGTGTTGCTCTACAATTCTAAGACTGCCTACCAGAATGAGAACTGGCCTCTTGTATTTATACTAATTCTGGCTAACTGTTTGGGACGACTTCTCATTCTGGGTATCTGTCTGTTCAGTATATATTATTATTTCTGTCTGACTTCTTTTCTTGGAGGCTAATAACCTAATATAAATTATCTTCTTGAGCCGACAAGTCTTCTAAGGTTATTATCCAACTCATTAGGGTTTCTTCTTGCTTATCGGAGTATTCTATCCTCGTCGGGTTTACACGTGGAGGTAAATACCTCTTGCAGCTACCATAATATCAACATCGTCTTCTCCTTGCCTCAGACTAGAGCCTTCTTCTTGAGTGAGAGATGAGAGAGTGAGTGTATCCAAATGAGAAAGGTTTCACCTTATGTAAAGTCTTCAAGTCACTTTAGTTGGGGATGACTTCTTCTCTGGAAAATTATATTTTCCCTTTGTCTTTTCCTATGGGTTGACTTCTCATCCTAGAGGTTCTAATTCCTCTTTATTCTTTTCCTGTGGGCCAAATTCTCTTCTGGGGTATTCTTCCATTGTTCAATGGTCTTCCTTTTACTTATGGAATATTCTTCTCTTCTAAGAAAGATTGTCCAGGAGGAAAATACCTCCCACAACTACCAAAACATCAACATGGTAAACTTTTCGTTATAAACACTTAAAACCTCTTGACCAAAGCGCATGTGGGATTAGAATTTGTTTTAAAAGGGTGAAATTTGATGAAGGGATAGGATTGATCCATGAATTTGATGGATGATTGTTGAGAAATGATCTTCAGAAGTTCATAACTCAAGATCTGAGTGTCCTTTTCAGGAAAACTATGCCTCGTTGGAAGTTTAATTCAATGAAGAAGACAATGGGATAGGTCTCAATGGTTGAATTTGGCCATAATTCTCCTTTAAATTGAAAGAGAAGTCAACTATGTTTTCATGGTTTGGTGGTAAATTTGTTTGTAACCTCAACTTCCCAAAGCTATAACTTGATATCCAAAACTCCAAATCATGCTCAGGAAGTCTCATTGGAAATATGAGACAATGAAAATTACTTGTAGAGTGGTTTCAATGGCTAAGAAATCAAGTATATTGTTCAAAAAATTAAAACACAGTCCACTCTTGTTTAAGGAGTTAGCTTCAAGTTTTGGAATTGAAAATTTATTAAGTGTATTTTATTAAAGGACAAAGTGGGTCCTACTTGGAGGCATGAATTTCAATGACATAAATTTATTAATGAGACTTCAATAAAGGATTAATTAATAGAGGTTTACTCCAAAAAGGAATTGTGTGGAAAATTCTAGAAAGACAAACCCTAATTACTTCAAAAACATTGAAAGCATATTTTAAAAAGGAAAGAGAAGGCATTATCAAGGGGTTGGCAGTAAGAATTTTCTATTGTGGTGAAGAGTCTGGAAGAAGCAAATATCTATCTTTCAAAGATTCTTTGAATTGACATGCTAAATTTTTCTCTCTACATATTCTTCCTTTATGTTTCTTATCATCAAATCTTTCATGTATTGTAAGTCAAACAAAAATATTTGGCTCTAAGCATTTCTTTCTCAAGAGTTCTTCAGTCATATTGTAACATTTCAGGTCCAAAGGAGCACAATGATTGCTTGTAAAAAGTAGATGCAATTCATTTTAGTTCACGTCATCGTTATTGAGACATTGTTGAAGTTGTTTTAGTTATTTTGTTTTAGGAATTATTTAACTTCTCATATTGGTATATTTTTATAAATTTCTCCTGCAAAGAACTACTCGGGGCACTACATTAGCTATTACTCAAACTTGAATTGAAAGCACACGATTTCAAATGTATTTCCTATCAAAATAGTTTTGGGTAATAACAAAGTTATCATTTAAATTTCTTTGAAGACGTTTACATTTCTTCATCTTGTAAAATTAATAGCATATTCCAAGTTCATTTTATCTTACAAGAAAGAAAGAATGTATGTTGAATGGAGACTCCAAAACCTTGTAGACACAAATCTCTGTTGACACACTTTATCTTATCTTTTATTCAAATTTGATGTATATTTGTATCACATTATATAAGGGTTGTAAATTTGTATATATAAGCTTTCTTGGAATATTTTTCAAGGTTTTCTCTTTAGAATTCACCCTATACATTCATTGTAAAACCATACAAAGAATCTTCCAACATTTCATCCAAATAGGAGTATCGCCTCTATAAAAATGCAGAGGGATTCATATCCTCATGATGTTGACCTTAAGACCATAAAATAGTCTTTTAGATCAACAATTCTGGCATAGAGGTGGTATGGATTTGACATCTCATGGGTGAACTTGGTTTTTGAGTTGACACATCAACTATGTCATATTGTGACAATCAAAGTGTGATAGAGGTTGTGGAGAATCTTGTTGGACATGACATGATTAATCATGTGGAGCTTCATTCTCATTACTTGAGACAATTAGTAGAAGATAATGTTGTGACACCTTTTTATTCTAGGATAAATGATCATGTTGTTGATATCTTTATGAATCCTCTATCACAAGCTAAGTTTGCAAAACTTCATGATGCAGGAGCATCTGGCAGTAAATATTAAGATTGACCTCATGGGTCGCAAAAATTTGCCAAAGGAGTTGGTTCCCTAATTTATTTTATTATATCTGTAATAATTATGAAATGTCTCTAGAAGACATTTTCGTTGAGTTTGTTTGATTAGATATCGAGTTGTTTGTCAAAGGTGTTAAGTCTGTTGCTAAATATTAGGAACAAATATCTAGTTTAGGCATTTGTTAAGATAAATCGGGATTCATTTGTTTTTGAGTTATCTAAGGGCTTGAGATATATTGAATGATTTGTAAGAGGCAGAGGACAATGAGTGTATGAGATTGAATATGTAAAATTGTGGATCGTAGAGGTCCAAAAAAAAACCAAGAAGGAAAGAGCTTTCCTGTGTAAATCTAGTCCTTCATTGATAAAAAGAAAGAACAAAGTGTGTGTTGTTGTCGCACTGTGTGTTTTAATTTTGTCACGTTGTGTGTTTGAATTGTTAAACTCTAAGTATAAGTTATCTTGGTAGAGTGACAAGTTTATGTGATTGCGTGAAGACCATGCACAATTAATTTCAACAAGTTCCAAAATTATGTTTAAAAGAATATTTATGAGTATTTGTCTTCGTACAAACATACAATCACAATTTGGAATAGTGTAACACCTCATAAATATCTGCAACAAGTTAGTATTGTTGTAATATTTTGCATGTAGAGTGACCTGTGACACACCCTCATTGTTTGTTGAATTTCGCACAGAATTGTCTGCGACAGATTTCATCAACATTGTTTGTTGATAGTTTTGCGCAGAGGTATATCCGCATAGTGGTAATTCCATGTAGAGTTATCTATGAAAAAGTGCAATTCAACGTTGTATAAAAAAGAAAATTTGAGTGCATGTTCGTGTTGATTAGAGGCTAGACAAGCAGTTTGAATATTGACTGTGAAAGAGTGTTGAAAACTCTGTGATTGTTGGTTGAATTTGGTGGTATTGTTCCATCATTTTTGGTATCAGAGCATCATTGTATCTAAGGAATCATGCCACCCAGGCGAGGAGGAAGAGATAGGAATGTGGTAACTGATGAGTCATGTTACAAGTTGAGGTGCATCCAGGCAAGGATGGAGGCCATAGAGATAGGTCAGAGGAGAGAACTTGACATAGGAGATGTTAGTGAGAGTGAAGATATAGGTTCTGACGAAGAAACTAAAGGAGCTCCAGGAGGAGAAAAAACATAGGAATAACTAGTAAGAATGGTCACATAAGTTGTATCCTTACCTAATATGGAAGTGTCCATGTATGAAGGTAATGAAGTGGGTGGTATTTTTCCATCATTTTTGGTATCAGAGCGACATTGTATCTAAGGAATCATGCCACCCAGGCGAGGAGGAAGAGATAGGAATGTGGTAACTGATGATTCATGCTACAAGCTGAGGTGAATCCAGGCAAGGATGGAGGCCATAGAGATAGGTCAGAGGAGAGAACTTGACATAGGAGATGTTAGTGAGAGTGAAGATATAGGTTCTGACGAAGAAACTAAAGGAGCTCCAGGAGGAGAAACAACATAGGAACAACTAGTAAGAATGGTCACAAAAGTTGTATCCATGCCTAATATGGAAGTGCCCATGTATGAAGTTAATTTAAATGTTGATGAATAACTTGACTGGATAAATGTCATGGATATATATTTTGATTATGAAGAGGTAGAAGAGGAGAAGAACATGAACCATGTAATGACTGTGATAAAAGGACATGCAGCTCTATGGTGGGATGAGTTGTAGGAAAGATAAAAGGAGAAAAGGAAAAGCTAATATTAGGATTTGGGACATAGTGGTGGCCAAATTTAAAGGCAAGTTCATTCCTAAGGATTATCAATTCAATTTGTTTAGACAATTGCAAAACCTTAGACAAAAAACTATGATAGTAAAAGAATACACAGAGAAATTCTATAGGTTGAACATTAGAGCTGGTCACATTGAGGAATATGTTGAGAAGGTTGCTAGATACATAAATGGTTTGAGATATGAAATTCAATATGAAATCATACATTTGTCCCTGAGAAATGTTGAAGATACATACCAAGAAGATTTGAAGGAAGAAGAGAAGCTATATAGAAAGTTGATCCATATAAATAGGAGAAGGAGTTCAGCAAGAGGAAAAGGACAATCCAATAGAGGACTATTTAAACCTTCAAAAGAAGAGGCAGGAATTTCATGTAGTCGTTCACCAAGAGGAGGAGAATCAAGAGGCATAATATTTTTCTCAAGAGGCCGATGAAGAGACAGAGAAATGAGATGTTACACATGTGGTAAAGTAGGACACATGTCATGGGACTGTCTAGAGAACAAGCCACCAGGTCATAGAAATGCAAATATAGCAGAAGCAAAGGAAGAATATGTGAAGGTAGTCACACAAGAAGTTCCTAAAGTAGGGAAATCATTTTTGTTGAAAAAAGAGTTATAATCAAATGAGATAAGGAAGCTAAAGAACCAACCCAAAGGAAAAGTATATTCAAGACTGTATGCAAGTCAAGAGGTAAGTGTTTCAAAGTTGTTATTGATAGTGGTAGCACAAATAATTTTGTTTCCATTGAAATGGTAGAGAAGTTGGGACTGGAAATGATAGTGCATCCCACTCCCTATAAAGTGTCATGGTTGCAAAAAGGACATCAGATTTTGGTGACTGGGAAATGTAAGGTGGAAATTCAAATTGGTAGCTACAAGGATGCGAAATTATGTGACATAATGCCTATGGATGTTTTCCATGTTTTGTTGGGGAGACTATGACAATATGATAGAAAATCCATTCATTATGGTAGGAGGAGCACTTATTCTCTAGAAAAAGATGGCCACATGCATGTGTTGTTTCCTTTGCAGGATGAAGGAGCCAAAGAAGAATCCAGTCTAAGTGTATTGTTGATAAGTGGGAAGGAGCTACTACAAGAAGTCAAGAAGAGAGAGGAGGTACATTTTGATTTAATTGGTAATCCAAAGGTAATACTCACTACTACAAATCTGGATGATTTGCCTACAGAAGTTAAATCTATCTTGGATGAGTTTACCAATATTATAGTCAATGATTTGCTAAATGCTTTACCCCCTATAAGGAGTATTAGCCATCATATTGACTTAATTCTAGGAGAAAGTTTTCCTAATAAAGCATCCTATAGAATGACCCCACAAGAAAATGAAGAGATTAAAAGGCAGGTACAGGGGTTGTTAGATAAAGGATTGGTGAAGGAGAGTTTGAGTCCATGTGTTGTACCAACAATACTTAGCCCAAATAAGGATGGAGGATGGCACATGTGCATTGAATCCAGATCAATCAACAAAATCACCATAAGTTGCAGATTCCCATTGCCTGACATAAATGATTTGATGGATTGTTTTAGTTGTTCAAAATACTTTTCAAAGATTGATTTAAAGAGTGGATACCATCAAATTAGAATCATAGAAGGGGATGAATGGAAAACTGCTTTCAAGACTAATAGTGGACTGTATGAATGGTTGGTGATTCCTTTTGGGATGAGAAATGCTTCTAGTACATTTATGATGTTAATGAATGAGGTATTAAAGGAGTTTATTGGAAATTTTGTGATAGTCTATTTACATGACATATTGATCTATAGTTAGACAAAAAAGGAACATTTAAGGCATCTCAAGATGGTTTTGAGTACCCTGCAGAAGGAAATATTTTTGATAAATTTGAAGGAATGTAGTTTTATGAAGAGGGAGTTGATATATTTGGGGTTTGTAATATATGAAGAAGGTTTGAATATGGAGCCAGAAAAGGTTCAAGCAATTGTGAATTGGCCAACCCCGAAAAATGCATTTAAGGTCAAAATTTTCCATGGACTTGCAAGTTTTTATAGAAATTTCATTAGAAGTTTTAGTCAGATATGTGCACCTATTGTAGAAACTATCAAATTAAGAAAACAACCATTCAAGTGGATTGAAGCAACTGATAGAAATTTTAAACTATTGAAGAAAAAGATTACTGAAAATCCTGTCTTAGCTTTGCCAATCTTTGATAAATTCTTTCAAGTTGAGATTGATGCTAGTGGGACTGCAATAGGAGTTGTCTTCAGTCAGGAGCAAAGACCAATTGCATATTTTAGTGAGAAATTAAATTAGGAAAAACAGAAATATTCCTCTTATGACAAGGAATTTTATGTAAATGTTCAAGCACTTAAGAAGTGGAGGCATTACCTCATGCCCAAGGAATTTGTTTTGTACAATAACAATCACACATTACAATTTACTAGTAGTCAACCAAAATTGAATCAAAGATATGCCATGTGGGTTGAGTTTCTACATAATTTTACGTTTTTTATTAAACACACAAGTGGTAAGACTAATAAGGTTGTTGATTCTTTTAGTAGAATTAAGTTAATTTTGCAAGAATTTCAAGTCAGCACTTTAGGATTTGATGGTTTAAAATAAATGTATCAATATGATGCAGATTTTAAGGATGCCTCTGCAACTTGTGGAAATCGCATTGCTGGTAACAAAAGTCAATGGTTGGACTACATGTTACAAGAAGGATTGTTGTTCAAGAATAGTAAATTGTGCATACCAAAGTGTTCAATGAGGGAAAATCTGATCAAAGAAAAACACAGTGGAGGACTATCATGACATTTTAGACAAGATAAAACTTTTTCTCAGGTAAACACTTTTTTATTATTGGTCAGTTATGCAGACGCAAGTGAAGAAGTTTGTGGAGAAGTGCAATATTTGTCAGCATGCTAAAGGGAGAAGTCAGAATATAGGGTTGTATCATCCAATACATATTCCAAGCATGCCATGGGATGTAGTGAGTATGGGTTTTGTGTTGGGATTGCCAATGAAACAGAGAGGTAATGATTCAATCTATGTTGTAGTAGATAGATTTCCTAAAATGACTCATTTCATTGCTTGTACCAAGACTAGTAATGCGACAAATGTTGCAAATTTGTTCATTAAAGAGGTTGTAAGGTTGAATGGTTTACCCAAAAGTATAGTTTCTGACAGAGACACTAGATTTGTGGGACACTTTTGGAGAACCTTATGGAAAAATATTGGTACTAATATCATTCTTAGCTTTGCCTATCATCCAAAGACTGATGGACAAACTGAGGTAGTAAATAGAAGTATGAGAAATATTTTAAGAAGCCTTGTGAATGATAACCTTAAGCAGTGGGATCATATGCTTGCTCAAGATGATTTTTCATATAGTGACTCACCAAATAGAAGCACAGGGATAAGTCCATTCCAAATTTTGTATGGAATGCATCCTAGAATTAAGAAGTGTCGATGGTGAGGATTTTGCACTGAGTATACAAGAGTTGGAGGAAAGGGTCAAACAAAAATTAGAATACAACAACCACAAGTATAAGCAACGAGTAGACATGAAGAGAAGGTCAGTGGATTTTTAGGTTGGGTCATGGCATATTTGACGAAAGAGAGGTTTCCTATAGGGACTTATAACAAATTAAAGCTTAAAAATATTGGACCATGTAAAATTTTAAGGAAATTTTCTTCTAATGCATATGAAATAGAACTTCCAAGTGGTGTTGGAATTTCTCCAATCTTTAATATTGTAGATTTGTATCCCTTCAAGGAGACAAAGAATGTTTCAAAAGATGAACATGTAAGTGATGAATATCAGACTATAGAATGGAAATAACAACTACCTCAAAGAGTGCAAAAGGAAATCGAGGAAGTATTGGATAAGAAGGTATTTAGGAAAACCAAAGGAAGGGGTATTTCCAGTATTTGATCAAATGGAAAGGTCGACCAACAGAGGATGCTACTTGGATGACAGTAGCAGAAATATCTGAGTATGGTGAAGACCTTGAAGACCTCACGCATAGTTCTTTTATTCCCCGAGAGTTTGATGTAGGAGCATCTAATAGTAAATCTTAAGATTGACCTCATGGGTTGCAAACATTTACCAAGGGAGTTGGTTCCCTAATTTCTTTTATTATATCTATAATAATTACAAAATGTCTCTAGAAGACATTTTCATTGAGTTGTTTTATCAAATATTGAGTTGTTTGTCATAGGTGTTAAGTCTGTTGCTAAATATTAGGAACAGATCTCTAGTTTAGGTTTTTTTTCAAATAAATCATGATTCATTTGTTTGTGAGTTATCTAAGGGATTGAGATATATTTAATTCTGTGTAAGAGGCAGAGGAGAGAAAGTGTGTGAGATTGAATATGTAAAAGTGTGTATTGCACAAGTCTAAAAAAATACCAAGAAGGAAAGAGCTTTACTATGTAAATTTACTCCTTCATTGATAAAAAGAAAGAGAAAAGTATGTGGTGTTGTCGCGTTGTGTGTTTGCATTTTGTCGCATTGTGTATTTGAATTGTTAAACTCTATGTATAAGATATCTTGGTAGAGTGATGAGTTTATGTGATTGTAGGAAGATAGTAGCAGAAATATTCAAGTATGGTGAAGACCTTGAAGACCTCATGCATAGTTCTTTTCTTCCCCGCGAGTCTTATGTAGGAGCATCTGACAGTAAATCTTAAGATTGACCTCATGGGTTGCAAACATTTAACAAGGGAGTTGGTTCCCTAATTTATTTTATTATATCTATAATAAGTACAAAATGTCTCTAGAAGACATTTTCATTGAGTTTTTTTTATCAAATATCGAGTTGTTTGTCATAGGTGTTAAGTCTATTGCTAAATATTAGGAGCAGATCTCTAGTTTAGGCATTTTTTTAGATAAATCACGATTCATTTGTTTGTAAGTTATCTAAGGGATTGAGATATATTTAATTCTTTGTAAGAG
Organism: Picea mariana; assembly: GCA_032191745.1. Classification (NCBI taxonomy): domain Eukaryota; kingdom Viridiplantae; phylum Streptophyta; class Pinopsida; order Pinales; family Pinaceae; genus Picea; species Picea mariana. The sequence continues at coordinate 56,070 of JASDQU010306685.1, forward strand.
GCAGAGGAGAGAAAGTGTGTGAAAATGAATACGTAAAAGTGTGGATTGCACAAGTCTAAAAAAAGACCAAGAAGGAAAGAGCTTTACTGTGTAAATTTACTCCTTCATTGATAAAAAGAAAGAACAAAGTATGTGGTGTTGTCACGCTGTGTGTTTTCATTTTGTCACATTGTGTATTTGAATTGTTAAACTCTATGTATAATATATCTTGGTAGAGTGATGAGTTTATGTGATTGCAGGAAGACCGTGCGCAGTTAATTTCAACAAGTTCTAAAATTTTGCTTAAAAGAATATTTTCTGAGTATTTTTCTTCACAGGAATAAACAATCATGATTTGGCACAGTGGAACACCCCATAAATATCTACAACAAGGTAGTATTTTTATAGGATTCCACGGGCATAGTGACCTACGACACACCCTCATTGTTTGTTGAATTTCATGCAGAATTTTTTGCGACAAATTTTGTCAACATTGTTCATGGATACTTCTGCGCAAAGGTATATCAGTGTAGTGGTAATTTTGTGCAGAGTTATCTATGACAGAGTGCAATTCAACTTTGCAATAAAAGGAAAATTTGAGTTCATGTTCGTGTTGATCTAAGGCCATACAAGCAGTATGAATATTGACTATGACATAGTGTTGAAAACTATGTGATTGTGGGTTGAATTTGGTGGTATTTTTCCATCACTTCAAGCTATTCTTGGGCTATAGGAATCTACAATTATGGGGGGGTGTATAGAAGTAATTTCACCTCTTGAATATCTAGATCATTGAGTTGATGGGAGGTGTTGGAACATCAGGATATGTAGGTTCATTACACCTATGTATATTCTAGAGACAATCAATCGATAATCAACAATCGACTAGGAGAGTTCATAGAGTGGTCGATTAGGCATTCGACTCAGTAGTTAGAACAAAACAATTGACTAGTGCATGCAACAAGGTATAAATCAAGGATTTTGTTATGCATCTTCATCAATATATGTGGGCATCATCTTCCTCACTTCAAGGGAGTTGGTTACACCTTGGTACTATATAAGATGGCCTTATGGGTTGATCTAAGTGTATGTCATATGAATATGTGTGATATGTGTTGTGTATGGAAATATTTTGGTTTCTTATGCTTTTATGTATGTCGAGCTATGCTTGGTTTTTCTTAAATGTTGTAATCGTGACTTCAAACACCACCTCAATGATCTATCTAATCCCTTAGTTCTCCAATATCCACTTCCTAGTGCCATAAATTTTGTATAGTAAATCTTTTTTAGGTGCATGATACACTATTGGAAATATCTCAACAAGATCTATATGGTGTTTATTTATTAAAAAAACACCTTAATAAAATGTCAAGCTTTTAACATACAAAATATCGATTTTAGTAAAAGTCAACATTTCTATTAGGATGGTTAAATTTTGAAGCTCTATGTGTGTGTCTGTCTCTTAATTTTTTTATGTAAATATTGATATATTGACATTAATAAAAAATACATAAGAAAAAATGAATATCTTATATAATTTACAGCTTAAATCAACAAAATTATTTAATATCTAAATTAATGTTGAATTTAATGCCATATTTTTATCACAAATGTAGTAATGTGTTGAAAGACAAAACTTTAATTTGATATAGCAATTGGAGGAGAAGTAAAAGACATTCAATGCCTTAAAGCAAGGGCAGTCCTATAATACCTTTCAAAAAGAAAAGAGAGTAGGTGTCTAATCTTGATGAAGAAGAGGGAGGTAAGGACCATAGACCCTCAAAAATGTATTACTTGAATAATAAATATGGTAAGTAGAACCACTATAAACCACAAAATATTGTTTACTATAGTTGATTTGAATATCTTCATAACCTAAGAATTTGTGAGGTAATATGTAAGAAAGTGGAAGAAAAACAAGAGTTTTAATAACATCCCATAAACAATGTATTGGACCCAAAATCTCCTGGAACTACATCTACATGTATTATGCAAATAGTATGTGAAGCACGAGCTCTCCACTCAATGAACCTATGACATAGCACATGCATTTGTGCACAATTAAAGAATACCTCCAATTTCACTAGATATTGATAAATACCTTCCAAAATCTTTTTGTTGAACCTTCCTCCCAATATGTATTTCCAATAATTAAAACCCCTATTTTTACTAGATAACCCTTTTTATACTCTCCAATACTTATAAATCCCTCCATACCTCGCATCCCCCCAATACTTTCAATATATTGACTTTATTTTTCATAATTATAAAAAACCTTTTATAAATAAACATGATAAAATATCCGTCAACAAAATAAAATCCCATGATGTGAAGATGACTTAAATATATATAAAGCATAAATCCATAAAATAAAAAAAATAATCATTATTCTAAAGAAAATAAATATATTAAATATTTTTACATATCAATATGATTATGCAACACAGTGTCTCCCAAACAATGTACACTAAGCAAATCTTACTTTATAGAATATTTCAATGCAAAAGTGTTAATATCACAAATTAAAGAAGTAATTGTCAACAATTGCTACTTTAGATATGAGACAAACATTTAGGAGGAACAACCATTTAAAACCCACCTTTTTAATTACAAATGTCCCCTTTACCCAACAAAGTCTAATCAATCAATGAATCCAATATTACCGGAACCAATCTCATCATCCTAGCCCATATGTTCAAGGATAAAATAACACAAAAACTGAAAAGGAAAGCATGCGTTGAAAAGGACAAGCAACCAAGAAAGGGCAATGAAAGGTTTGACTTTATACTAGGCGAAGGATTAATATACCATAAAATGGACCCCTTAACTAAGGATAAGACATTGATGGATTTGTTTAACTTTGATATTACATCTATGTAACTGTTCAGTGAAAATATTGATATATAAAAGGGGTCAAATCGTTTTTTTTTAAAATACATAGATGGATTTCTCTAACTATGAACTTGATATTATATCGATGGATTTGTTCAACTTTGATATTATATTTAAGCAATTGTTTAATGAAAATATAATGATAGGCAAGATGATTAAATATATATTTTTTAAAATTTTAAATTTTAATGAAAAATTAAATCAATATGCAATATAAAAGATATATAAATAAATAATAATAAAATTAAGAAATAATTAAAATAATTTAATGTAAACTGTTACTATTTTTATCTTAGTCAACACACTTATATTAACACAATTATCATTTTCATTATAATAAGAAGTTATTATGAAAATTACATCTTTATTATAATGGGAAAATTTTGAATAAATATATTAGAGAAATGGTACAAAATTTAATTACATTGAAAAAATAAGCATGCATGTGATATATGTTTTGAATTGGACAATGTAAGAAGTAGTGATATAACAAATCTCTATAATGTACATTTGAAGAGAGGTTTAGCTACCAAACCCTTAAAACAATTACATAATTGTATATTTTCTATTGAAAATACATTATCCAAGTTAAGGACAAGTATAGTTTTGGACAACATGCTTGGGCATGTGTGCAAAATGAAATTGAAACTTTTTTAGAGTTCTATCATAAAATTAATCTCATGATCTTTAAGACCTAGCAACTAACAAAAGAGATAACTATAAAAGAGATGATGAAACTCAAACTTTACTTATGTTTTGTATGGCATGTGTTACCAATCTAAAAGTTTATTAGGCTAAAATCAAAATCATCATTATAAAGAATGATAAAATGTCTATTCATAATTAGATCCAAAAAAAATATCATCAAACCTATGAAGAAAGAATCACTTTGTAGAACCTTGTCCCCACACCAACTTAACTTTCTTAAATCAAAATCATCATTATAAAGAATGATAAAATGTCTATTCATAATTAGATCCAAAAAAAAATATCATCAAATCTATGAAGAAAGAATCACTTTGTAGAACCTTGTCCCCACACCAACTTAACTTTCTTAGATTTTTAAAAAAAAACAAAACCTTATCAATATCAATAATTTAAATATATCAATTAAGTGATTTAGGTATCCTCTACCTATACCAACTAAAAATAATTTTATCTTTATATGAAAACGATTAATTTTTTAAAAAATAATAAAAACATAATGATTCAAATTATTATTATTACAATAAAAATTTTATTTTTTTTTAATACTTTTCCTATACATATTTCTCCTTTGAACTTCATTTATGTTTCAGAACATACTTTTCCTATACATATCTATATCTATTTACTTTGAAACTCACTCATATAAAATGATAATTTTCAAACACATATTATTCTAAAAATGTGTTCAGACTTAAATGATCTATTTACTTTTAACCTCACTCATATATATGAAGATAATTTTCAAACATATATGAAATATTCTAAAAATGTGTTCAGAATTAAATGTATCAATTTATACGAAATATTCTAAAAATGTTTTCAGACTTAAATGTATCAAATACGAGAGAAATATTATGAATTCAATTCAAAAAAATTCCATTATATCGGATTAAATATGGAGGATCATGATTTAATGTTGAATAATTTAATAGTCACATTTTTAGAATTCATATGCTAAATCTATAAGCATTTCTCATTCATACATAAATTCACATTTTATAGTCACTTTATTTCATGGATGTGGTGGTGGACTTTCTATTTTTTTTATTAAAGTTTTTTTTTTTTTTTATTAGAAAAAATTGTACATTATATTGATAATAATATAATATGTTTACAAAATCAGTTCAAGACTAATAAGACTTCCTAAAAAAGTTTGCTCAATGCAGTACAAGTCCATAGATCATGTTCTAAAAAAAAATATTCTATCACTGTCTTAATAGACCCAGAAAAACGACAGAGATGTAAACCAACATGCAGGCTGCCAAAAGAGATTTGAAAAAAAACAGAAGTTGCTCACTCCCAAAGGACCTCAAAGTGTTTTTTAAACACCACACACCCCCAATGGACCTCAAAGTGTTTACCAAAAACACTGCATGCCCCCAAAGGACCTCAAAGCTTTGGCCCAAACCTCTTCTTTCCAAGGAGAGAGGACCACAATGAAAGATAGCTTAAACTGTAGAAAACGAACCCCCCTACCGCAACAAGGTCACCAATGTGCAACCGAATGATCCAAGAGAGAACAGAGACACCGACGAGGTTTTACCAGAGCCGCCAACTGATTTGCAACCCCACTTGCCTAGAAACACGTGAGCCACCAAACTCTGGAGCCGTCAATCTCCTTAGAGCGCCTCTCACCCTTATAGAAGCTAGCTCCATTGTCTACCGTGCAACCCCTGCCTGAGTTCATGCTCACCCTACTCACCACAAGGCCCCACTCATGTCCTCATGCCCGACCTTCTCACCGCGAGGCCCAAGCATGTCCATCTCACAGTAAAATCTCGCTTGCTATCATCACACGCCATTCCTTGTCGCTCACCTTTTCTCAGAACCAACTATAGAGTCCCTCACCCGCGCTCACTTATCTCCCTACAAGTTCCCAAGATGTGGCTAGTGTAACCCTAGCCACAGAGCTCCTTCACCCTCGCTCCAAATATCTCGTTAACTTAGATTCATTCTTCTTTACTAAGTTTACTTATGCATGCCATACATATATAATATTAATATAATTTTCTCTTCATATTTATTATAAGATATGGTAAGAATCATATTTATTATAAGATAATGTAATAATCACTTTAATAATGTAATGTTTTGGAATGAGTTCATTTGTATTTTTTTTAAATATTAAAAAGATTCTACATGAAATTGTAAATGAAAATAAAATCAAACTTTATTTTATTAAGAAAAAAAAATTCTTAAACGTTTTTTATGAGATTGTTATATAATTATGTGCCATTTTATTACTTGATGGATATTCTCTAGAGGTTAGCAAGTTGAAACATTGAGTTATGTCACTTTTCCCTTGAGTATATATCATCATTTTGCCTAGTCGCGAGCTGTTCTTTTATAGATCATGACCCAAATTGATGGTCATGTCTTTCTCTCTTGCAAATCGCGATCGATCGCATCTTGCAGGAATGTATGGCACGACCAGGTTTGTTACTCTCAAATTAGGAATGGTTACAATAAGATGGGATCAAGCTCGAATTTCTCATAATTCGACCTTGAGAAGCTTTCTATTTTTAGTGTCTAAGAGTTATCCACCATCTCATCTTTTTCACCCTATATATTGACCTGGTCTCTCATGGGAAAAAAGGGGGGATGAAAAGAAAGAGTAAACTTATAATGTCAGATTGATTACAGAGCTTGGGCAAGGAAATTGGGAGAAGCTTCATCAATCTATTTGTTTGTAAGTTGTAATCTTTTTTCTTTATTAATAGAAGATGCACATGATTTTTCCCTCTAATTGATTGTATATGGTGATTATAATCTTTATGGAGAGTTAATATTTTCATGTATTTATGTCATATTATTATATTCTATCAATGATTAGTACATGTTACATTTGATCTTGTGAGAGGTGTTTGTTGTTGTTCTTATGCATGCAAATCTATGTTTGTGAAAGTGGAGGATATCTTCAAATGAGTGAACGACCAAGGAGCATGTAGGGATAAACATCGAAGTATCAGGTATGCTTCTCATCCTCTTATCTCACATATCTTTTCATGTATGACTCTGATCTAGGAGAATTTACAGTTTCCATCTCTATTATGTCTTAAGTCTAGAAAGATCCTAAGGGAGGTAACTCCTGCAGGGTACATTTATCCTACAAGACTGACGACTCCACTGTGGAAGTCATTAATGTTTATTTAGTTTTCTTCCTCAAATTTTTAATTCATGTTCTCAACATCCTTTCTTGTTTTAAGCCCCTATTTTTGTTTTCATTCTGCCCGTAAGTCTTTTATGAGTCTATTTGAAAGTGTTCAGTCCTAGATCTGATAGATCTTCCTTAGATTTATTAGTTGTTCGCACTTGTACAATCGCAATCATGGGTTACCTATGCACATAGAGTGACCACACCCCTTTTGATCGTGTGTTGTTCCACTACAATAGGAAACCACCTAAATATCACACTGAGCAGTGCCACCAGTGCTAGGGGTCGCGAGTCTCTCCATGTACATAGTGTGATCGATCGCTTTGTTTTAAATGGAAAGGCACGACCAGCCACTAAAAATATATGTTTTGGAGGGGCATCCTTCAAATCTAGCCCAAATATTCTTTATGTGTTTTCTTACAGTCTCACAGGTTTTTCTCAGATCTGTTTCAACAGTTATTGTTGCAGCCTTTTTCAAGTCATTTGAAATTATTTTTAAAGCATTGAAAGCTTGAGTTTTTTGTGTTAAATACATCCTTGTGATTGAATCTTTTATTCCTTGGGTGTTTGTTTTCTTCATCTTCTTTAGATTTTGATTTATTTGCGAGTGTCATTGAATCCTATCATTTTGATTGAAAGGAGAGAAAAAAAAAAAGAGTCTATTTTGAGTTTTCATGCAATTTGGAAAGAAGAAAACAAATGTTTTTCATCCTACTTTCATATTTGGAGTGTTTTGGTACATATTTGAAAGAGTGTGTCTTTGTTTGGGATTTCAGAGACATTGATTTGATAGTTTGGCATTTTAATTTTCTCCATTTGATAAAGGAAAAGTGAAATTTGCATGCTATTGGGTGTTTATTTGCATTAAGAAGAAAAAGACCTATTCTCCTTCCCTCAGATAAAATTCATTGAAAGACAAATCTTTGCATTTCATTCTTTCAATGTGGTTTTGGAGTTAGTCACCACATCATCAGTTTCATCTTTGTACACCCTACTAAGTAAAACAACCATTAAAATTAACCAACATGCTTAAAAAAATTAATTAGACATCTTTTGTTTTATAGCGCACCAATAATAGTATAAGGATAGGGCCTTTGGATTAGGGTGAAGTGAGTAAAGTATCCATGGCTATTAAATGAGACTACGGAATACTAGAAAGAGTAAAAATCCAGCAGTATCAATTAGTGTTAGTCAAGAAAGCTTCTCTCACACAAGAGTCAAACACGAGGTCAAGTGAAGTGATTAGTTGATATTTCTCTTCCTTTGTTCGCCTAGTGGGACTATTGCAAGTTTGGGGCTTTGAAGAGTGGAAAGTCCTCAGGGTGACACCACTTCTTCTTAGTTTTTGGGTCGTGTATTTGTGTCCAGCATTCCCATGCCCATTTTCTAGTATTAACCATCAATTGTACCCCCTTGACCGTTCATTGTGAATTGGTAAAAATAATAACCTCGCCTAGGATTCCACAAAGGTGACTGCAAGGGGGATTCGTTGTGGTACCTGTGACAAACATCCAATCTCATCTTCAACAAACCAGGAGGGTATTTTCTTGCAGGCTCTTAATTGCACCTTCAAAAACTGTTGTGTGAGGATTATCATAATTTTTGCTCATATCTTCGCTAACGAATTGATATCCTGTCTTCAGAATATCCTTTCACTTTTTGTTTTCTTGGTTGACTAACTTTATATTTCTTAGGGATGTGTTCTTTCAACATTCATAGTTGGCCTTAGGGATCGTTATTTCTGTTATACTTTCACCGTGGTTGACCAAGGTCTTCGAAGATCTCGTAGAATGAAAGGGTTGGATCCTGAAGAACATGATCTTCCACACAACCCTTCTAATGAAGGAACTATTAATGAAGAGGTTACTTATGAAATTGGGAGCGTAACTCCCCCGAGTGACCATCCTGAAGGGGTGGTCGAAATCATCGAGGAAGGATCTATGCCTCCCATAAATCCCCCTTTTACTGGTCCTTATAGACGACTACTTGTTAAGCTTCCTTCAATAAGGTTTATTGATTCTTTTTCTTCTTATCGCTTACCACCTGGTATGTACACTAGGAAATATTTTGGCATGGATGCAACACCACCTAACTATACAAATGGAATATTGATCTACCCCCACTTGATTCCGAGATAGCTTCCCTAGCACACATCAACACTACTGACACTTCTCCTTTGTGGGGAACATTGTTGACCCATGCTACCCTGTCACAACATCATGTGAACACAACTTTTGTTCCCACCTCTCTAGTTTCACATATGTATACACCAAGCACTTTACTTGGACGTTTTGTACCTTTTCCCTCTAGTCAGGTGGCCATCAGTGTTGTTTCATCGGGCCCTGTGAAAAATATCTTGTTTTCCCCCCTTCCAATCAAGTAGGTTACCCATTGATAGTCACACCAAATGTTCATCCTACACAAACTGTTTAGATGGGAAGTTCATATATACCTCCCACTAGGGGGAACCCTTAGCTGCAGGGCCCTCTTCAACATGGGGGAAATAGCCAGGTGGGGGGAAACCCTCAACTACGGGGCCATCGCCAACATGGGGGAAACAACCAACTTGGGGGCAACAACCATCTTGGGGAAACAACCAGTTGGGGGGAAACAACTAGCTTGGGGGCCACAACCAGTTTAGGGGCAATCCCTCACTAGAAATCAGCCGCAAGTTGAGGGGCAAACCATTCTGACAAGCCCCTCCATCGCTTCTACTTCAGGCCCTATAGGTCTTTATATGAAATGGTTTGAATGATTTAAAAACAATTTTATTAATTTAATAATTTGGAATCTCTTAATATTCAGTTGAATTGACTTAAACACTTAACAAAATATACATTAAAACATGAACCAAACTAAACCAAATTTTATTTTATTAATATAATTTTTTTATAATGATGATGATGGTTAACGTCCTCTGAGAGACCAAAATTGATCTATCAAACCTTAAGAAAAATAAGAGAATATTTAAATTTTTTTAATATGCATATAACTTGAAATTAAAATGTGTTAATTAAATAGTTTGAAATGTTCATTTACAATAGATTAACATGAAACCATAAATAATATTAAAATATTTTTTTTCTTATTATAAAATAATATAAATAATATAATTTGAATGATTTCATTATAGAAATTACTAAAATTAATCAATTATTAATTCAATTCACAAAACACAACACTTTTTTTTTTAATATACATATAACTTGAAATTAAAATGTGTTAATTAAATAGTTTGAAATGTTCATTTACAATAGATTAACATGAAACCATAAATAATATTAAAATAATTTTTTTCTTATTATAAAATAATATAAATAATATAATTTGAATGATTTTATTATAGAGATTACTAAAATTAATCAATTATTAATTCAATTCACAAAACACAACACTTAAAATATTTAATCAATAAGATGAAACCCCCCATAAAGATAGCATGAATATCTTTAGAATATATTAAATGTTTCCACACTATATGTGTTAACATGGTGATAGTATGATTATTTACAACCTGCTTAAAAAACCAATACACTCTTTGTGGTAAAATAAATAATATACAAACTAAAAATTACAATATTACTTTTATCAAAGTTGAATCTATTTGAAATCCCCTCGATTGATAATTCCCCATATAAATGTATATGTAACTGAATCCCTCCCAAGTAATGTACACTAAGCAAATATTACTTTATAGACTAATATTACCTTTCTCAAAGTTGAATCTATTTGAAATCCTCTTGATTGATAATTCTCCATATAAATGTATATGTAACTAAAAATTACAATATTGCTTTTATCAAAGTTGAATTTATTTGAAATCCCTTCGATTGATAATTCCCCATTGAAATGTATATGTAACTGAATCCCTCCCAAGTAATGTACACTAAGCAAATATTACTTTATAGACTAATATTACCTTTCTCAAAGTTGTATCTATTTGAAATCTTGAAATCCTCTTGATTGATAATTTTCCATATAAATGTATATGTAACTGAATCTCTTCCAAGTAATGTAAATTATGAAACTATTACTTAATGTTATTATTTTTATTTTTTTTACAGAAAATTGTTTATTATATTGATATATAATATGTTTTTTTGACAAAGTATATATATCTTTTTCAACGTAGTTCTAATCCATAGACCATGCTCTAAAAAACATATTCTACTACTAACTCAACATAACCAAAAAATCGACAGAGATGAAATCCAGCACGCGGGGTGCAAAAAGAGATTCGAAAAAAAAACTAGAAGTTGCTTGCCCCCAAAGGACCTCAAAATGTTAAAACAAACATTGCACGCCCCAAAGGACCTCAAAATGTTAAAACAAACACTACACGCCCCAAATGACCTCAAAGTGTTTCCCGAAAACACCGCATGCCCCCAGTGAGGACCTCAAAGCTCTGGCCCAAACCTCTTCTTGCCAAGAAGAGAGGACTGCAACTAATGGAAGCAATACTATAGAAAAGTTTGCATGACATGAGATAGCAGAAACGCCGTCAAGGTTTTGTTGTAGAGCCCTCTGGGGCCGCTAATTGATGTTTCCTCGTTCATTGCACATATCCGAGCCACTGATCCCATCAGGGCCGCCGACCGCCTTACTGTGTCACATGCCCTTGTAGAAGTTCACTCCGTCGAACGTGCCCCCCTCGCTCATGCCCATCCTTCTCCTCGCAGAGCCCTGTTATCGCTCAATTTGTAGGATAGGCTTAGTAGCTTGGAAGTAAGACTCAAAATAGCGTAACAGGAGCTTCCCCACCCACTGTCACCTCGATGGGGAGCTCTTTCTATTCAGGGTGGCTAATCCCAAGGGAGACGTCCCTAGTAATCTGGGGTTTTGAGGGGAAAGGATCAAGGTTTTAAGACTCAA
>JASDQU010306686.1:9829-67639 GCA_032191745.1 Picea mariana
TGGGACTCTTTTACAAGATAGTGAATGGAGGTATCAAATGCATATGGTCTTCTAGGCATGGATTGAATGAAAGGGAAATGGTATGTAGCAAAGCACAACATGGTAAACCAAAATAATCAAAATTGTTTTGGATTCTAAGAGAATAATTCAATAATAGGATGAGAGGAAAGTATGAAGCTTTCTTTGTGATCAAACTATATAGACTCTCAATCCTAAAGAAGGAAGTGGTAGCATGGGTGCCAACATGCAATGTGGTACTAAACCAAGATAACCCATGAATGTAGAGTACTACCACCATGCAATCCTTGGATGCAACTCAAAGTGGTGAGGCAACTTTCCAGGATAGGGTGGAGCCTACAGAAAATTCAAAAGTCTAGAAAAAAATAAAATGCAATTATTGTAGAGGGTAAGCCTATACGTAAATGCCAGTTAGAGAATATACCTGATGAGGGACCACCAATTATGGGTGAACAATAAAACCTTTGGTAGTGTCATACATAAATGAAAAAATAACCCATTGCATAAGAGTGTTGAATAACTAAACACAAGTTCTCTTCTTTTCTTTTGAAGTTATCTTCATAAAAAATGAATCCCATTAAACAAGATTGAGTGCAGGTCTCCTCTACTTGACTAATCCATGATTTTCTTATGTTGGTTTTGATGACATCCATCATTGATCAAGGTTCCTCTCCCCCTCTAGTCCTTATTCAATGACCTTTCGAGCCCTATTATCCTTTCTCAACAAATATAAAAAGCCCCCATCATCAAGATTTGTGAAAAAATTGGATTAGATTCTGGATGTTCGTTGCCCCTTCATATTCTAGGCAGATCGCTCTCTCAATGGAATAAAAAGGGTTAATTAACTAGTTCATGGGAATGTGGCCTTCTCCAAGAGCCATGGCTATTTGGGTTGAAAAAAATTGGGAAGCTTTGATTAAAGGGAAATTAACCCACTTCTTTCGTGACTAAATGTTTTACGCCTTTTATTTTGAATTGAAGGAAGATAAAGATCAAATGTTTAGAAATGGTCCCTACTTTTTAGCACTAGAGGGGTGTACCTAAACTGGTGGAATCTCAATTTTAATCTAGAGAATGACTTGCCTTCGTGTTACACACCTAAATGTCACGCCACCAATTGTCGCACTTAAGTGTCGTAAGTGTCATGTGCACCTTACTAAGTGTCGCATGCACTTTATCAAGTGTCGTATGCACCTTACTAAGTGTCACATGCACTTTATTAAGTGTTGCAACTTTAACACCATGGAAGAACATGTGTCTTAATTCCTAGTCATTGTGGAGGAGAAAAACTCATCATGAGAAGGTAGAAACAATACCTTTTACATGAAGATTTTGACTGTTTTTGAAGGTCAACGCTCCCCTTCCCATGTATAGGGAGCGTTGAACTCTTGTCAATGCTCCCATGCCCATGTATAGGGAGTGTTTTCAATGCCCTATGCTCAATGTTGGGGCAACGTTGGAGTGGTTAGAGAGAGTTATGGCTATCCCACCTTATTCTGAGGGTTAGTTCCAAGAGGATAAGGTCAAGGATTCAAGTCATATCTCATTGCGCCATCCTAGGCACACAATCCCAACCTTGTGGAGATAAATCCTCAACCATTTCCCAAAATAATTCATGGCGGTTAAGCCTATAACTTCTATATAATGAGTGCATTACAAGGTGAAAAGGGGAGAGAATCCATGAGAGCACCATAATTCTGATCTTGAGACATTTAGGAGAGGGTTGGATAGGACATTGCAACGTCAACGTTGGATTGTGAGTGCTTCATTATGGATTTCCATTAATATATAACTTGGCCTATTCCCTTCATGTTTTGTGTCACTTGTTACATACATGCCTATTGTTGTTAAAATCATCACAAATAGGGCTATTTTCACCTAACAATATAGAGTAGAAGAAAGGAGATTCCTCTTTTTTCATTGCAGGTCATATCTTAGGCCTAGAAGCTTGGTCAACAAGGTCAAAGGTTGGAGCAACAAGGACAACCATTGTAAAAAGTTATGGTATCCATCTCTTTTCTCTTACTTTGATTGTTGAAGTAGGTCTAAAGGAAAGTTAGTGTCTATTTGTTTTCTTCTGTCTTTGGATCAAAGAAGGGGTCTTGATCCAAAGGGGGGTTTCACCTATCCGCAGGAGGATCTTTACCATAACAGAAAATTGGCGAATCCACTGGGGAGAGAGATTTTAATAGTCTTTCCTTGGTTTCTTCTATCCTTTTGAATCTTGATTTTTACTTGATATTGTTAAATTATATGCCTTTTGATTTCTTCTCTTCCCTCATCACGATTGGGAAGTTACCTGAGTCAAAAAATTGATTCCATTTGAATCTGGGTAAAATTTTGTGCTTTTTCAACCACTTCCAGTATTCAACACTCCCTTATAGTGGCCCACGGAGCATTGAAAACCATTATCAATGCTCCCTGTCAATGTTTTGAGGAGAGTTTACCTCTTTTCAACACCATATCTACCTTATTATAGGAACGTTGATCTCCTTCCTGGGTCCATTTTGAGCTCATTTTGCCTCGTTTTTCTCAAATTCTTGACTCAGATCTTTGCATTAGAGTCCTATGAACTTGATTTTGGCTTTTCTTGATTGAAGTTGAGTAATTATCACCTTTTCTTACCTCTTTTGAGTTTGAAAATCCGTCAAATTGTGAAATATGCATCAATGCCTTGGGCTAACCTAATCCTTTGGTCAAATTCTGTCTTACCCGTAGTTTGATCCTCATTACGAAGGTTTTCAAACTTTTGTTATTATGATTTCAAGACTTTCTAAGTGTTTCACTTGATTGATTTTGAAGTCTTCCTAATTGATTTGGGATTGCAAGTGTTGCTTTGAGCATTTTTTTTTAGCTTCTTATGGTCTTCTTTGGAAAACTTTTGATCCTTTGAGTGTTTGAAGCTCTATGGTATTATTGCAAATTGGCATTAATCCTTGATTATTGCCACTCAATTTCCGAGGTTACAAGATTTTTTATATTCTACTTTCCATCTGTGTGTTCTTGTTTGAACTTGTGTTAGAAGCATTCTGACATTTGGATTCTTTCAATTCTTGCTTGAGTGCATGTTTTGTTTGGATTCTTTGCTTCGTAATCCTTTCCCTCAAAGTTGAAATATTTCATTGAAAGCAAGGAAGCAGAAAACATTGCATTTGAAATCATTTCATTTCATTTTAAAAAAACAATAATTCTTTCATTCTAGTTAGTAGGTGGAGTATTTTTTGAGCTTGCATTTTAAAGCAAAGTAAATTGCATTTAAAAAAAAAAAATCCCCCTCATGGTTGGGGTGCAAGAATCGTGTATCCTACGGTTTCTTTGACTCATATACCAAACGGATTTTGCATTCAAAGAGTATTTCATGTTTCTTGTATTGAATGTTACACTTGTTTCTTTGCTTGAAACCTCTTGCTCCTTTCTATAGATAGGCTTCATCAAAACTAAAGATTGCATTCCATTCATTTTTTTTCTGTTGAAGTCTTCTTGGAGTCAGAGTGATAACATCATATAGTTTCACTTCCATTTACCCTTTTGAGTAACAACAACCATAAAAGGAACAAGTGCATAATCTAAATCAATTAGACTTTTTTCTTTTATAGAAAACCAACAAGTCTAGGATTTTAGGGCCTTGGTTTTAGGCTGGAGAGTAAATTCTCAAAGGCCTCTGAAACAAGACTATAGAACACTAAAGAGTGAAAAAATCCAATTGATGTATAGGCATAGTTGGGAACCCCCTCTAACATAGGGGTTAAACACGAGGTCATGTGCGGAAGAGCGACAGAGATTACCCCTCCAAAGGTTGACTAATCGCAGTGGTAAGAGCGTATATTGGGGGGTTTTCTTGAGTTTTACTGGTTCATTTGGTTTCTGTGCTCCATGAATATTGAATCTGTTCAAGGTCCTCAGGAGTATTACCGATCCACTTGTTTTTATTCCTACGGAAGAGCTTCGGACTTTGTTATCCTGTCTATATGTTCGGTCCCAACTGTCAACTGTACCCCCTTGGAGACTGACTACGAGTTGGTAACCCTAGTAACCTTTCCTAGGTATCTACAGAAGTGACTCTAGGGGGGGCTCGCATGGTACCTAGGACAAATGTTGTATCACACTTTCAATACCCTTGGAGGGTGACCCTGCAAAGAGAGAGTTTCTTTCACCGAGAAGGGTTGTTACGTGGAGGTCCATGTAATTGTTTCTCATATCTTCGTTGATAGCCTCACATCCTGTCTCCGGAATATCCTTGCTTCCTTTTTTTCCTTGTTACAAGGGAGTTGTTTGCTTGCTATTATCTTATAGGGACTTTGGTAGTATGTGCTCTTTGATTTAGTGACCTTAGGTTGAGTCTGTGTCTATGGGAACATTTCCTGGAACTACCAACCAAGGAACCCCTTTTCACGGGGAACCTTTTGTTTTTCCTTGTTTTGGAAACGTTGGTCCTCCCTATATTTCTATATCGAGTCTTCATGGATTCACCATAGGGTTACCAATATGGTCATTTTCCACTCCGGTGATCCCAAATGCTCCAGGTGCTTTGAATTCAAGCCCTCCATCACAAGAACATCAACCTCATTTTGACCCTTTTCCTTCTTCATTCGTTGTGTCTTCTTCCCTTTCTTCTTCTTTGCTTGGTGAAAGTATTAATGCTAGTAACCAGGAGGCTCAAAAGAAGAAGAAAAGGAAGAGAAAGATGAAGAAAAATAATCAAGGGGGAAATCAACCAACCACTAATAATCATGTTGGGAGTGTTGATGATATTGACAAGTCTACTAACACCAAAATTCCATTGCAGGGTTTGTAAGGGTGACCACCTTCTTAAATATTGTCATGGTATTCCCAAGGTAGTGGAATTGTGCTCTCAGGGTTCTCAACAACCCATGTCGCCAATCGTTGCAGGTCATGTTGGTGACATCTCATTGTCCAGTAATCATCAGGTTGGGGGAAAAAAGGTCAATTCAAGATTCCTTGTTGGTTATGTGGAGAAATGCACTGCACTTGCCTTTTCCCTCATATGGATGAAGCTTTTCAATTGTTGGAACGCATTTCTATTTTCTAGCAACAACCTCTAGTTGCTTCCCATGAACCTTCTCCCAACCAACCATTGTTTGATGAAGTGGCCAGTCCAATTCCATCCTCGATCTATCTCGCTCTGCCCTTGGAGAGTGAAGTTAATAAAGTGCTCGGTCCAATATAATCCTTGACCGATCCCACTCTTCCCTTGGAGAGTGAAGTGGATACCACTCTAGTCTTTCTTGTCACTTCAAATTCCTTCGAACAAGGGGTCATTTCACCCATTTCAATGGAACCCCCTCCAAATACTGAGGTCATTTCCTTTGATTAAAATAATCTAACGGAGCCTCTCCTTCCTTCCTACCCACCTTTCCAAATTATCGTACATGTTTGCGATAATATCATAGTACATAGCACCAATGTTGACAAAGGCGCTTCTATTATCATTCTATCCTCAATTGCTTGGAAAGCTATGGGTTCCCCTAATCTTGTGTTGATGACCCATCATTTATGGGATTTTAATAGAAGACCTAGCAAACCTTTAGGGATCCTTCCTTAGTTTACCATCACCTTAGGAGGGAAAATTGTATGTATTGATGTTATGATATTTCACGGCCCCTTGGAATTTTATTTTCTCCTTGGGCAGGACTATATTTACGCTATGAAAGATGTTGTATCCATACTCTTTCGAGTGATGTATTCCCTCATAATGGAAACATTGTGACCATTGACTAGATTTCATTCGTTGGTCCTGATCTAACTATTAAAAAATTTACTCCCTTGAATGTTCCTTATATGAAAATGGTATCCCACCTATCATGGGTTAATTATGTGGCATCATGTTCCTTGCATTCAACCTCGAATAAGAAGGAGCCTCTCTCTATATGCTTGCCTTATTTGGACTTAGATCTGGTAGTTGACATGGTGACCCACTCAATAGGGGATTTGGAGCCTAATCTTCCCCTTGTTACCACTACTGAGCCCCTCGACATGTATTACTTCTAGAGTGTTTTCCTTTTGTCTAATGAAGACCTCTTGGAAGCCATGATCCAGGGTTTTGAGCAAAGTTCTCGTTTCTGTGTCAATCTTGTTAAAAAATGAAACAGAGGATTATGAGAATAGTTCCATTTCTATTTCAAGCTCGTTAAAAAAGGAAACAGGTACCCATGAGCATAGTTCATTGTCTGTGTCAGGTTCGTTAAAAAATAAAACAGACCCCCCTCCAATTGAGTCGAGTATTTTACTAGATCTCATAACTGAACCTTCATTTCCTCTGCCTATGTCATTTGATCCTTTTTATTCCTCCCTCTCTAGTGAACCTATTCATATTAGTATCCAGGAGTCGTTTCAGGTGCAAAAGAAGAGTTGGCAGACAAAATGAAGCTTGGGGGGCCATGTCTCCAGCCTCTAGACATCATGTTGGAGTTAATCCACTAGATTTTGTCGGTCATACTGTTGGGAAGAAAACCTGCTAATGGGTATCACTCTGAGCACAGTTTCACTCTCTGTTTCAAGCTCATGTAAAAATAAAATGGACACCCCAAGCATATTTTTTCTCTATTTCAAGCTTGTGTAAAAATGAAACCTACCCCAAGCATAGTTTTCTTTGTTTCAAGCTTGTGTAAAAATGAAACCTACCTCGAGCACAATTTCATTTTTTGTTTCAAGCTCGTTAAAAAATGAAGCATACTATGAGAATACTCTGTCGTTCCTTGAGCTCATTAAACCACAAAGAGTCGTCTTTCAAGTGGTATTTTACCCCTTTTTTGGCCTTGTAAAACTAACTACGAAAAAGGTATACTCTGGTCAATCATGACTAGAAGAGTTGTCCCTTGTATTGTTTTACACTTTTTAGAGCTTGGGGGACTAAATTTATGAAAAATAACACCCTTGGAGTCGTCTTTAAGATCTTTTCAGACTCTCTAAAAATACCACTGAGGTTTCCTTCTTTGGGCTCATAAGATTATGCATCGAAGGACCCATATAGGACCGAACCCCACCTTCTTTAGGTTCATTAAACATGTGATGAGGGACTCATCGAAGATGAGCTATATCAAGAATTTTTTATCCTCCTCAAGCTCGTTAAAAAACAAAGAGGTACTCACTAATCATGGTGGGGGTGAATTGAAGTAAGTGGATCAAGTTTTGGAAAGAATTATGGCAATTGTTTGTTGTCTCCCTTGAACATGGCACTTGTTTGTGTCTCATCTTACAGGTGGGAATCTTCTTGTCTCTAAGGCATACCAATCCTACGAGTTTTTATACTCCTTCGGCTCACTGAAAGAGTACCTCATTGATTGTCACACTATGTTTTGGTCTATCTGTCAGTCGAGTCAATGTTGTCAAGTCATTTGTCATGCCTCACAATGTTCAAGGGAAGTTTCACCTCAAACCAACCATTAAGTAATATTACCGTCTTTCATCCTTGTGTAAGTCCATACTCATTTAATACACCATCTTACATCACCTTCCGGTGTTTGTTTCATGTCAATTATAGGGGACACATCATGGCCCTTCTTCGACAAGTATGTTCCTTGACTTCAACACATTATCTGGGAATTCGAATCAGAAACTAGTTAGAACCTTGGAGCCTGCATGCCTCAATGGTAGGTTTCCTTGCCTTCGATAGTAGGTTTACACCATCGGCCTCTGATCAAATGATTCCACAGATGTTTGCTTCATCTCATTTATTCACATTCACTGTAACGTGCTAGGGTACCTTGGGAGTCATTTTCATCATTGGTGATTTCCCTCACACTTGTTAATGGTATACATTAAATGACCGGTAATCAAGTGGTTTCTACCATGTTTGACATCAAGAAATCTATTCACATGGCTAGAATCATCCTATTTTTGGATCGAGATGAAGACCCTGAGTTGGGCAGTTACTCCATTATATGATTTTCCTAGGATGCGTTGGAGATCATTCGAGTATGCAGTAGATTCCAATATAACAATGATATTGGCAATCTCACTGATATATATGTTGTCACATAGATCCAGTTTGTATTAGTCAGTGGCTATGTTTTTTTCATATCGTAGCTCCATTGTGTATTCTTTCATGGCTACGATCATATCATGTCATGGATGTATGGATCCACATTGTATCTTTGGTGGCCATACCCTTAGTCAGTATTTTCATGCATCCATAGTGTATTAGTCAATGACCATGCTTTGATTCGATTTATTCCAAGCATAGGTATGCCTATCTTGAGGATATATATATATATATATATATATATATTGTTTGATGTTTTTTGCATCTTCTGCCAGTCTCTCCTAATCCATTTCCCTTGCATTAATATTTTTGTAAAGTGTTTCAGCCTTAAGTTTCTCTTATGACCTCACACTTTAGGGGGCATGTGTTACACACCTAAATGTTGCACCACCAATTTTCTCACTTAAGTGTTGTATGCACCTTACTCAATGTCGCATGCACTTTATCAAGTGTCGTATGCACCTTACTAAGTGTCACAACTTTGACACCATGGAAGAACATTTGTCATAATCCCTAGTCATTGTGGAGGAGAAAAAATCATCATGAGAAGGTTGAAGCAATACCTTTTACCTTGATATTTTGACTATTTTTGAAGATCAAAGCTCCCCTACCCATGTATAGGGAGAATTGAACTCTTGTCAATGCTCTGTTGCCCATGTATAGAGAGCATTGGCAATGCCCTGTGCTCGGTGTTGGGGGAGCATTGAAGTGGTTAGAGGAAGTTATGGATATTGCACCTTATTCTAAGGGTTATTTCCAAGATGATGAGGTCAAGGATTTGAGTTATATCTCACTCCATCCTAGGCACTAAATCCCAACCTTATGGATCTAAATCCACAACCATTTCCCAAAATACTTCATGGTGGTTAAGCCTCCAACTCCTATATAATGAGTGCATTCCAAGGTGAAAAGGGGGGAGAATCCATGAGATCATAATAATTATGATCTTGAGACATTCAACAGAGGGATAGATAGGAGAGCTTGGAGGAGCTATTGCAACATCAACGTTGGATTGTAAGT
Source organism: Picea mariana (assembly GCA_032191745.1). Taxonomy (NCBI): domain Eukaryota; kingdom Viridiplantae; phylum Streptophyta; class Pinopsida; order Pinales; family Pinaceae; genus Picea; species Picea mariana. The sequence goes on from JASDQU010306686.1 coordinate 18,870, forward strand.
GCTTCATTATGGATTTCCATTAATATATAACTTGGCCTATTCCATTCATGTTTTGTGTCACTTGTTACATACATGTCTATTGTTTTTAAAATCATCATAGATAGGTCTACTGTCACCTAACAATATAGAGTACAAGAAAGGTGATTCCTCTTTGTTCATTGTAGGTCCTATCTTGCACCTAGAAGCTTGGTCAACAAGGTCAAAGGATGGAGCAACAAGAAGAGCCATTGTAAAAAGGTATTTTATCCATCTCTTTCATGTTACTTTCATTGTTGAAGTAGGTCTAAAGGGAAGTTAGTTTCCCCTTTTTTTCCTCTGCCTTTGGATTAAAGAAGGGGTCTTGATCCAAAGGGGGGTTTCACCTTTCTATAGAGGGAACTTTACGATAACACTTCAACAAACACTTTTTGGGTTTGGATACCCCGTTTACCTTTGCATTATTGGGGTAAATATTCATTGAGGATTATCAAAAATATCCTAGGGAGGTACATGGATAGATCTGAGCCAAGAGACAACATGTTTTCTTGTTCCCATATATGGGTGGAAGTGGAGCTAGAAAAGGACTTGTCAGAAGCATTTTAATTGACCATGGATAACTGAAAGCACATTTAGCATGTGGATTATGAATGAATTCCCTTTAAATGTAAAACATGTCACGGGTATGGACACTTCTCGAAATATTGTAAGAAGAATGCACAAGAATCACACATGTTCAAGTGAAAAAGGATCAATGGAAGCATATGAAAAAGAAGAAACTTGATAATATATAAGTGACAACATCAGTAAATCTTAGTCAGGTGCCCTATGCAACTGGTCAGTTGAAGTCTTATGAATCAAGGTCAGTTGGGAGGAAAACCCAGACTAGTGATTTGCACACAGATCATATTCAAGTAATGTCTCGAAAATCCCATGAGCATGATAAAGGAAAATCATTGGATCGTACAGGAGAAAGGTTGTCAAAACCAAGCTAAAAAAGATACAAAAATCTAGCTCAAGGAGAATCTGTTCCAATTTACAAAATGATAGGTATAACAATGTTCAGTTTAGGGAAGAAAATAACAATGCAAATATTTGAAGAAGAACTTGAGATGATGCCCTAGCTAGGAGTAGAAAGGAATATTTCTTATCATGAAAATGAAATGGAATAATACCTAGATAAATCCCAGTTTTCTTCCAGTGTGATAACTAGGAAAAGAGCTCAACAACAAAGTGAGTATATAGGTAAAGAAGGAGATAATGAAGAGAAAAATACCGAGGAAAAAACAAGTAAAAGGCAAGGTTGAAATTTGGACAAAGAGCATAGGGAAGATTTTTCTAATAAGGAAAAGGAGTTAGGCACTCAATATACAATCAAGGAATCGTTTGGAGTAGGTTCTCAAATAATTAGAAATCGAGGCATTATGAATCTGCCTACCACATGATTAATTCAAAAACCAACAAGTAACGGATTTTATCTCTTGGAACTGTAGAGGCTTGAGAATTAGAATAACAGTAGAAGAATTAAGATATTTATTAAAGAATGAAAAGCCCCTTGTCCTCTTCCTCCAAGAGACAAAGATGGATGCCAAAGAAGCAGTTAAAGCAACTAAAAATATCTTGAAAAATAGTGAAGCAACAATAGTAAGCTCCATGGGGACCTCTAGAGGTTTATGTATAATTTGGAATAGTTCTCACTTGCATTTATAACATATTTTATAGTCATAGCATTGGATTTTTAACCAGTTTTAGGCACCAGTATTTAGGATAATATTCAACTTTATTAATGTTTACATGTCGGTTTTATATAATGAAAAAATTGATTGTTGGCACTCTATTTTAGCTTTGAGGAATTCAATATTTTGGGAAAATAGTATGATTGTCATTGATTTCAACACCATCTTAAATCAGAGAGAAAAGCATGGAGAGAGCATAGTGCGAGACCCTTTTTGGGAAATATTGGAGGATCTCATATCTCTTTGGGATATTATCGATGTGAAACCCAACAAATGCAAATACACATGGACAAACAATAGGTTGGGACTGGGACACATTTCAGCTAGGTTGGAATGTTTTCTAGCACAAATTTCCTTTTTAGAAAGGAATTTATTGATGTCTTAAAGCATACTTTCATGGGAAACATAAGATCATCATCCTATCTCATTGTTGGTTAAGGAAATGCTAGATTACACACCAATCCATTTTCACTTCAATCCTTTGTGTTTATAAAATGAGTCGACCAAGGATTTAATTACAAAGGTATAGAGTTAATGGATAGTCGACTCTCCAATTTTCATTTTGGATTAGATGTTAAAAGCCACTAAATTGGCCTTAAAGGATTGGGCTAAGTTTTCTTATTCACCATAGAGAAGGAAATCTAGGATTACAGTGAAAAATTAGACAAAATTCAAAGTTGAATTGATGCAAAATTAATTACAAAGGATTTGCTAGAAGAGGAGAAAGAAGTTTTTCATAAATATCAAAAGTCATTAAGAAGGGAAAAAGAAAAATGGAGGTTGAAGTCCTGAAGTCTATGGCTAAACTATGGTGATCATAATATGACCTTTTTCCATAAACAAACAAATTCAAGGCTCTATAAAAATTCATTCAAAGAAATATAAGTGAAGGATGTCACAATAGATCATTTGATGATATGAAGTTAGTTTCCTTCTTTGATTTTGAAGAGTTATATACTAAAAGTGGTGGAGTGGAACCAAAAGGGACTAAGAATATTTTTAGAAATATCCCAACTCTAATCATAGAAGGGGATAATGAAATGCTAACTCAATAAATTTTTGAAGATGATATAATCAAGGCAATATGGGAATTGTCTCAATATAAAGCACCCAATCCAGATGGGTTTTCAATTCATTTGTTTAGATCTTGCTATAATACCATAAAATTTGATTTTATCAAGAAGCTTCAATATGTGCAGAAGTCCAATAGATTGGGTGGAGGAATGAATTTGAAACTCATGGAACTAATCCCAAAATAAGGTAATCCCTCTTCCTTCAATCGATTTCGATTTCAGACAATTTCATTATGTAATTCCTCTTACATGGTGCTAATGAAGATAATGCAAATAGGTCAAAGAGAGTGTCACCTAAAATCATATCTAAAAACCAGGGAGGCTTCATGGAGAAGAAACAAATCATGGATAACATTATTCTAGTTTAAGAGGTGACTCACTCCAGTCAATCAAATAGGGATAATCGTTATGATTATTAATGTAGATATGGAAAATTCCTTTGATAAAGTCATGCATTATTGTCATGCATTATTTTCTTTTTGATGTGTTGCATAGGTTTGGATTCTGTGATGGTTTTATTAGATGGATATCATATTGTATATCCAATCCTTGGATTGTCCTTGTAGTTAATGGGTGTTCTATCTCTTTTTTCAAAGCAAGTAGAGGATTGTGTCAAGGCTATCCTTTGTCGTCCCTTCTATATATCGTGATGGCAAAAATTCTCAATAGAAATCTCGAGGTAGAAAGAACTACTAGAAAATTTCTAGGGATTAAAGTAGTAAGGGGGGTAAAGAGCATATTTTCATGGAATATTAAAAAAGGAACATTACAAGCAATTTCTAGAATCCTTTAATTTCCTTTTCGAGAAGGATGGTTTTCTTTCATATTTATGAGCATGCTCATAAGTTTATCTTCTCCTTCTTGTCAAGGATGGAAGTAAGTAATAAGAAAGATTTAATTAAATTCTTAGAAGTGGGGGGATCATTAGTTGAACTGATCCAAATGGATTTCGGTGGCCTCCCACCTATTCTAACTAGTTCATTTTGGTAGTTTTCCAGTTTGGCAGTTTTTTCCTAGTTTTCGGGTCCCCAACTTCTGGGGTCATTTTGAGGCCCTAAACAACATTTTTAGGGCTAGCCACAGTTAAAATGTAGTTCGAGTTAGAATCTGATGACAACATGTGCAATCCTTGGAGAGACCTTTCCAACAGTCTATCGTGCGCCTAAAACGAAGATCGTATGCAAAAGTTACGACCCCGGGAAGTTGATGTACTAGCTTACCCCAACGGGGCCCACATGACTTTTGGCGCTTCATCTCCTAGGGTTAGGTTTTTGAATGTCTAGGGTTTTGGCATTCATGTTTATTATAAAAAGGCCTTCAGAGCCTCATTGTAATCATCTTCTTGTGAATGAGTGCAATTGTCACATCTCTTATCAGAGATAAGCCACCATTATTCCAACAAGTTTGTTTTCTGGTGCATTTTACAGTTTCAACTTATTTCTGTATTGAATAGAAACCAATTTTGTTGTATCTCTGTTATTCTATGTTAAGAATACTTTAATAATAATATGTATTCATTTCAATCTTCTCATAAAATCTGGATCATTGGTATCAGAGCGGTCTGCTCCTTGTCGTTCTTAATGCATGTCCCCAATGAGGTCAGGGTACAAAGAATTGGGTCTCGAGCTTGTTTCTCTTGAGGACAAAAGATATTGCATGCCCAAGTGACCTCTCATGGTGGGAAAAAAGAAAGACGATGGGATAGGAGATCCTTTCAAAAAAATTCTTGAGGAATCCCTCACGCAAAAAAGGAACGAGATGATGGATAGTTTTGCACAAATCCTTCGGTGGCTACTAATGGGCGATGCATCTTCCTCAAGCGGAGGCACCACCCCCTTAAAGGTACAAATCAACTTTGATATTCCTATATTTGAAGGTCAGATAGATGCAGATGTTGTAGAAAAATGGTTGAATTTAATAGAAGGGTATTTCTTTGTCCATAACTTTTTGAATAGAGAAAATATTACTTTTGCGCTCCTCAAAGCCATTTTCCATGTCAAAGATTAGTGAGAAACTTTCTGTGAGAAAAAGAAAATAGAGGAACCCTCATTATTTACAGTCACGGTGACTTGGGAGTCCTTTAGGAATTCTATTAAGGAACAATACTAGCCTTTTGTAAGTTATGATGACCTGTACACAAAATGGACCACACTGCGGCAAGAAAGAGACCAAGCAGTGCCCGAGTTCACAAATATCTTCCATACCTTGTGCACCAAGTTGGGTATCAAATATTTTGAGCGACATTTGGTGCTCAAGTATCGTGGTGTTCTAGATAGATACATCAAGTCCGAAATGGATTTTTTGGACATCTCATCCTTGGGCGCGACCTACCGATATGTCATCAAAATCAAGAAGAAGCTTAAACAAAAGACGCTACAATTTGTGCCTGGGAACGCCTCATAGAAAAAGTGAGGAAAGGGCGGCCCCAACCTGCAGAAAAAAAAGACAAAGAAAATGTGGATAGCCTCAAGACAACAAATCCAATCCGCAAGCAAATAAGGACACTAGAAAGACAAAGAAAGATACTAGGAAGTGGTGTGACTTCCATAAGAGCCCCTGGCATAACACTGATGATTGTCACTCAAAGAAGTCACATGTGGCTGAGGTGAGGGCCTCTAAATAAGATAAGGGTTCCAACTCTGAGTCAGAACCAGAAAGGGGGAGATAGATCATTGACATGGAACCCGATGTTGTCATTTCTACCACCAAGCTCCAGCTCGGTGAACCAGACGAGCCAGAGGAAGGCGACCACCTATTTCATTCACAAATGTGGGTGAAGGGTACCCTGTTGTACTTCATTATTGATAGCGGTATCCAAAAGAATCTCATTTTAGTAGAGGTCATCAAGTGACTATACCTGTCGACAATGTCGCACCTGCAGCCCTACACCATTGGATGGCTCCGCCAAGGAGGGGATCTCCGCATCAGCCAACATTATCGCCCGTCGTACGACATCAAGCCCTTCAAATACAAGGTATTATGTGATGTTACCCCTCTCAAAGTTTATAATGTTTTTTTGGGCCAACTGTATTTATGGAAACATCATGTTGTGTATGAGTCTAGGCCTCATAGTGTCATTATTGCTTTGAACAAGAAATTGTGAAGGATACCCGAGACAGTTCCACCTAGTGTTATTTCCTTGATCTCTACCAAGCAATGCAGGAAGGTCATTTTTGAGACCAGGAAGTTTTCCTTCTTTGTGATTCGCTCTCAGAGTGAGCGAAATATCGCAGCCACATCTAGGGCCTCTGTGGCTGACCTCTCCACACAGTAGAAGAAAGTGGATAAGGTTGTGGAAGAATACTCAGATATCTTCTCCTCACCTGCCGGGGCACCTCTGCACTATCAGGTCAAGCATCCCATCGACCTGACCCTCGGTGCATCGCTACCCAATGGGCTAGTCTACTATCACTCTCTGTTAGAGAATGAGGATATCAAGCAACATATCCAATAACTTTTCCACAAGGGGCACATCCGTCCCAACTCATCACCTTATGGCAACCCAATCATTCTAGTGAAGAAGAAATATGGGACTTGGTGACTCTGCATTCAATACCAGGCCATGAATAAAATCACAGTTAGGAACTGGCACCTGATTCTGTGAATTGACGACCTCCTTGATCAGCTCACGAGGGCCAATTACTTCAGTAAGATTGATCTGAAGTCGGGCTACCACCGGGTCCCCACAGAACAGACAGATGTATGGAAGATTGCCTTCAAGTCAAAAGAATGTCTTTTTGAATGGTTGGTCATGCCCTTTGGTTTGAAAAATGATCCAACAACTTTCATGAGGATGATGGATGATATATTTCAACCATTCACCAATACTTTTGTAGTGGTGTATCTGAATGACATTATCATCTACAACAAGACTTGGGAGGAACACTTGCAACATATTCAACAGGTTATGCACACCCTGCAACAACACAAGCTATATGCCAACTTGGAAAAATGCTCCTCCAGCATGGACAGGGTCCATTAGCTTGGCTACATCATTGATCAACATGGTGTACATGTGGATCCAGCCAAGATCCAGGTCATGTGTGACTAGCCAGCCTTGACCACACTCACTGAGCTTCAAAGCTTCTTGGGCCTTGCCATTTTCTATCACAGGTTCGTGTTAGGATTCTCCCATATTGCATGGGCCCTCAACCAAGTAACCAGAGGTGGTGGTAAGGAAAAATTTGTGTGGGGCCTATATAAACAACAAGAATTTGATGATTTGAAGCAGCACTTGTGCTCATCCCCAGTACTTTCATTATCGGACCTACAACAACCCTTTGAGATCAAGACAGATGATTCAGACTATGTTGTGGGTGTTGTTATCACTAATCATGGCCACCCTGTGGCCTATCATAGTGAGATATTATCAGATGTTGTCTGTAAGTACCCTACTTATGAAAAAGGAATGTACTCCATTGTGCAAGCCTTATGCCAGTGGAGACATTACATTCTTGGGAAGGATGCAATCATCCAAATTGATCATAAGCCATTGCAATTCATGCAAACACAAGACAAATTGCAGAATGACCGCCATCATAAGTGGTCCACATACTTGCAGAAGTTCCACCTCAACATCAAGTATAAAACATGAAGTACCAACTGAGTCATTTATTACCTCAGTTGACCTCCAGTCACGACACTCACCACGGTCCTAGAATCTTGTGGCCATGAGACCTACAGATGGCCCCACCTTTATGAGATAGACCCTGACTTCGCCACCACCTATCAAATGTTGGGGGAAAAATCAGTTGTCACTAATTTTCAGATTCAAGATGGGTTGTTGTTCCATCTGGTCCATCTCTACGTTCCATCAAGTGAGCGAGCGAAGATGATTTGATAAGCCCACTATAGTTGACACTTCCTGCGTTATTGCCAAACTGACCACTAAGAAACAGGGCATGTATATCCCTATGCCTACTCCTAACAGGCCATGGGAATCCATCTCAATGGACTACATGTCGGGCCTTCTATCCACCAAGAGGGGAAATGATTGTGTTTTTGTGGTTGTTGATCGCTTTTCCAAGATGGCAATTATGGTCACCTGTAAGAAGAGCATTACAGCAGAGGCCACTTCCAAGATCTTCTTTGAACGAGTATGGGTGCATTTTTGAATCCCACAAACCATTTTCTCAGATCGGTACATTTGGTTCCTCGACACATTTTGGTCAAGCCTCTGATCACTGTTGGACACCAAGCTCACCAAATCCACTAGTTTACACCCCCAGACAAATGGCCAAACTAAGTTTTTCAATCGGATGATCATGCATATCCTGCGCATGTACAATTACAATCACCCCCACATGGGGGATGGGAGCATTCCCTATGTTCAACATAGCTACAATTGAGCCCTACATAGCTCAATCGGCCACAACCCCTTTCAGGTCAGGTTTGGATTCCAACCATTAGGTCCCATGGATGTTGCACTACCCTTTGCATCCACCTCGACCGAATCATCCCCTGCTTCAACTGAAGCTGACAAAGCCACCCATTTCATTGAGCAGATCCAACACATCTGCCAACAGGTTCACTATATTTTGCAGAAGTCCAATGCCAAGTACAAGTAGCGCCATGATCAACATCGAGTGCCACATAAGTTTCAGGTGGGAGACAAAGTTTGGTTGCAATTGTAGAAAGAACACCTTACAGAGCGCCATCAGAAGATTCGCCCACTTCGTTATGGACCTTACACCATCACCAAAGATGTTGGTGAAAATTCTTTTGATCTCAACATTCCCCCTTTCCTTGCCCAGCACCCAGTGTTCAACGTGGCTCTCCTTCGACCATATTTCCCACCATTGTTGGACACCTCAAAGATAGAAGAATAGTTGACACAAACAGAGCTCAAACCTGACTACATGCAACAGGAATCTAATGATAATATTGTGGAAACATAATTCAAGGGCACTCGACAACAAAGGATCCAACTTTATCAAGTTGTCAAAGTAGGGCAGCTCCTGCACCAAGGCAAGTGGCTCATGTTGGTTGTGGAGCCTGATTATCTTCCTGATTCAGAGGTCCTTGCTTTCAGCCGTGTTGATACCCCATGAATTATTTACACCCTAGAAGTATGTACACTCTTCCACACGGGGGAGTGCAGAGGGGGGGTACCCCCTTTGTGGGGTCCGAGGGCAAGCGGGTCCCCAATGGGGGTTCGGGGGCGAAGCCCCCGAAGCAAAAATTGCCTTGTAAAATTATATTGTAATTTCATTGTAAATGTGCATCGTTAATTATAAGGTCACAGATCTAATGGTAGAGATTATGTTAGGGTTTTTTCCCTAGAAGGCAACCCTCTTTTATGAGGGAAATGTATCGCGGCTATGGTTGATGGTGAATATTGTATTCTGAGAGAGGATACTGTGAGAGAAAGAAGAGGAAGTTACAACGGGTTTTGTTGTAGGTTGTATCCCTTCATTTGTTGGATAATAATAAAGGAAGGGCCTGGAAATTTCTCTAGTGGACATAGCCCACACTGGGTGAACCACATAAATATGTGTCTCTCTTGTATTGTGTGTCTTCTGTGTTTTGTTTCTGCATTTGTTTTATTTTATTTCTCCGCGGTCCTGTTTTTCTAACAGCTCACCCGGGGCCAAATTCAACAAAAAAATCCTCATCTAATGGGGGAACTCAACGCAATGGAAACCATTGCTTCCTAAGGGGGGAGGATTGATCGAGATGGATTTCGGTAGCCTCCCACCTATTCCAACTGGTTCATTTTGGCTTTTTTCCAGTTTGGCATTTTTTTCCTAGTTTTCGGGTCCTTGACTTCCGGGGTCGTTTTGAGGCCCTAAACAATGTTTTTAGGGCTCGCCACAATCAAACTGTGGACACACTTAGAGTCTGATAGAAACATGTGCATTCCTCAGATAAACATTTCAAATGAGATATTGTGCGCCTAAAACATAGATCATATGCAAAAGTTACGACCCCGAGAAGTTGATGTACTAGCTTACCCCAACGGGGCCCACATGACTTTTGGCGCTTCATTTCCTACGGTTAGGTTTTTGGATGTCTAGGATTTTGGAATTCATGTTTATTGTAAAAATTCCTTGATTTCCTCATTGTAATTATCTTCTTGCGAATGAGTGCAATCATCACATCTCTTCTCAGAGATAAGCCGCCATCATTCCAGTAATCTTGTTTTTCGTTGCATTTTATAGTTTCAGCTTGTTTCCTTATTGAATAGAAACCAATTTTACTATATATTTGTTATTATGTGTTAAGCATCATTTAGTAATAATCTGTATTCATTTAATTTTTCTCATAAAATTCAAATCATAAACCCAGTGGGAAGATTGGTTCTTCTTAGATATGTCCTTTCCGCTTTGACGTTATTCAATGCTTAGCTCTTTTAACCCCAATAGGAGTGATGCATCAAATTGCTCAAAAATTGAGAAGTTTTCTATGGTGGGTGCAGCGAGGGGACAAATACTAAAATATTTCATTTGGTTAATTGGTTCATAGTCAAATCACCTAAGGAGCACGATGCTTTGGGCATAAAATATCACTCACTAATGAATTTGTCTCTTGGGGAAAAAATCATTTGGCGACTAGTCTCTGTAAAATATGATTGGTGGAATAAAATATTGCACATGAAATATTTCATAGGAGAAAGAAAGAGATGCATGGAAAATATTCAAACTATAAGGAGGGGTTCTCCCATTTTGAAGCTTTTGAAAGTGGTTGCTCCTATTATAAGAGATCAACTCACTTGGGTTCCTAGAAATGGTCATTTCATAAGCCTACGACATGATAGTATAATGGATCGTCTTCCATTATTCACTCATCAAGAGATGCATCCTTTAAATCTCTAGTTGATGGACAAAATAAAGCTACACTTCATGAACTTTCTTTGTCGGACCACTCTCTAGGAAATTGGATGGTATGACCCCAAGGGGGGCATATATGTGGTCATATCATATACATTTAACCCCATGGGTAAATGTATATGTATGGCCTAATAATAAAGGGGTCACATGTGCATTTAAACACATATATTCCCCCCATGGGGTCATATCATTTACAATTAACCCCACATATGCCGCCCTTGGGGTCATACCATTAGATAGGTTGGGATTTTGGCTCTCATCCTCAACAATTGTCACATCTAATCACTCAAACAATCGACATGCTTCTAAAAGGTTGTGCTACAAGGTGTATAGCAACAAGCTATCAAAGGGGCTAGGGTAAAACTTACTACAATGTAAAACAAGGTTATGCACTTCAATTGCAAAAATTTTCTCTTCCCCTTAGAGCTTCGATATGGCATAAATTATAGCAGCCAGATGGTCTTCCCAAAATAAATATATTTTTTGGGTTCTTTGCATGAAAAATCCTCGACAACAGAAAATTTGCATAAAAGAAAGATACATGGATCCTCTAGAAGTGCCCTTTGTCTTTCAGGAGTGGAAACAATCCAACACCTATTATTTGAATATGAATTCAAAGTTCAAGTGTGGGTTCAGTCCGTTAAGGGGTTAATTGATAGCCTGAAAAGGATAGATTCATGAAGAGGAATTTTAGATCAATGGAGTTCATACTAATTTGGTTACTGACCAGATAATACTATCTGTAAGAAGGTATCGTTAGTGCTTCCCAAATTTTTGTGTTGGAAAGTTTAGTTGGCACATAACAAGGTCATATTCCCACAAGAACATGTTACACCTAAGATGGTTGCAGTTAAGGTCAAAACTTTGTTGGAAGATGATTTAAATGTCAATGGAATAAAGTGTATGGAGAATCAAAAGCACAAAGATGAGGAAGAATGGATAAGTCAATTTTATTTAGACCCCTCTATGCATAAGGATACAATTGATAAGGATAGTTGTAGGTTATGTTGGTAGTTTTGTTGGAGTATAAAGGATTTCCATAAATCGTAAGCCGAGTAGAATTTCCACTTGTTGTTTTTTTATGGTGTGTCAAAGCATAATCCTGGGGTGGTGGGTGCCAAGGTGGGGGGGTTATTCTTAGCCTCAAAGGAAATCAAGAAACTAAATATGCATGGAGTATGGAGATGCGAACAAACAATCAAGTTGAATCCTATGCTTTGTTGCAAGGCTTAAACCTTGCCTCAAGCATGGGCATCCGAATTCTAATTGTGATAGGTGACTCCAAAAATATTATAAGGCATTTAGTTTTAAACACCTCTCTAGTAGATTTACTTCTAGCCTCAATTCCAAAAAGGATCGCTCAACTTGGAAAAAACTTTCTGGAAGTTAATTTCTATCATGTTTTGAGAAATTATAATTCCCAAGCATACATATGTGCTAACCAATATACACTACTAAAACTGGGGAGTACTGTTGTCAATGAAAACCTTAGCCATCAACCCATCCCTTATTTATCAATAAAGGACTTGGAACATATATCTCATTCAATAAACCACATGTCAAAGAAAAATTCAAGGCTTTCAATCAGTGCCTCGACTATGGTGAAAATACCACCTCCCTTTGTTAACATGAATCTACATTTATCCTTGCATGAATTTGAACTTGCAAGAGTTCTTTCTTAGGAAAACTGTGGGATAATGGAAAGGATGGAGGTATATTTAGTGTGGAAACGTCGACGCATTGGCCTCTTCATTGTATAGGTGGATTCTAGTTTCCTGTTTAGGCCGGATCATTTGCACTTATTCCTTATTTAGAGAACAGGTAAGTTGGTTCCTCTTCCTACTAGTCATTCTTCTCATTTATGTGTGACTAGAGAAGAAGATTGGAAAACAATGGTCTTCTATTGGGCCATACTTCTATTGGGGGTTCTTTTAGTTTTATTATTGTTCTTGCTAGAGTTATTCATAGCTCGATCACTTTGGACTATTTGATTTTGGTGATTGGCTCTGGTTTCAGTTGGATAAAACCCACCTAGTTTCTTAGCACAATAACTTCTTTTTCTCAAAGAAAGAGTTCCTTCTTTCACTTTTCAAAGGGAAAGGGTTCATTTTTTTATTATTACTAGCACAATTGATTGTGGATTTAATGGATCTTGTTCTTATATTTTTTCCATCCTATAAATTTGTTTCAAGTTTCCTTTGCAGAAGGGAAGGTGTTAGCTACAAGAGCTTCAAATTTTAGTTTGGAATGGAGGATTTCTAGTTTCATAATGGACTGCAAAGAATTGTAGGAGATCCATAGGTCATTAAGGAGCCAAGAAGAATCCATAAAAGGAAATAAATGTAATATTGTAGCAACTACATGAACACATCAGGAACATGATAAAATGATAACCTCTAAAATTTCTTCAATGAAGGGAACCTTGGTCCAATTTAAACATCAAATTTATGTTCTGGAAGTAGACTGCATTATGTTCCACACTATGGTTATAAATTTATCCAAAGGGGATCGATCAAGGGCATCCAATTAGGTGTAGTCCATCAACTCTCACTGTGGGACTCTAAAGGAAGATGAACTATTCAAAAACTCCCGAAAAAAAACATAAATTGTCAAAGTGGATAAAAACTCAACCACTACAACTTAGGATGAGGTAGCCAACCAACACACTCCTTTTTAGTTTTGTATGTTTTTCAAAGTAGCATGTTATTTAGGTCAATATTGTAGAATATATACCTACGATATCTTTTGTAAGTAATTGTATTTGACCCTTTTATGGTTGTAGATATAAGATAGTAGATATTTATTTTTTGAAATATTGTTTTATACTAATTAAATATACTTTATCGTACTATCATTGTGAGCCTCGCTACAACAGTTTTATTAATACAAGTATCCTACAGTTATAGTTATTTTTTTTTAATAATAACTAAACACAAAAATCTAGATACTATACAATGGTTTGTTGCTAGTGTGATGAAGGACAAGAATATGATTGGAAGGGTACCCCATGATGATGTCATGAGTGGTGATGTTGGGATGGGGTGAAATTGACAACATCAAGACTAGGAGACTTGGGAGGTCAAGAGATGATGAGTTTTCAAATGAGTCTAGAGAATAAGGATTTCCAAAAGGAGGTACTTCGTAAAGAAGGCGAGGGAACAAGCAGTTCCCAAAGGAGGCACTCCCTAAAGGAGGTTAGGGAACAAAGGGTTCCAAAAGGAAGGCACTCCCTAAAGGAGGATAGGGAATGAAAGGTCCCAAAGGAAGGCACTTATTGAAGGAGGATAGGGTGCCTACATAGGGGAAATAAAGAGACTGAAGTTGAAGGGACCTTATCATGTGAAGCGATGAATCTATCCTAGTGAGTTAGTCAGAATAGGTCATGTGTATTATAAGCAAATGACATCTGGGAGCACATGTCACAAGAATTTTTAATGATGGTTCCCACTTCTAAATTTTTTTAATGATGGTTCCCATGGGACCAAAATGGAAGTGGTACTACCCCTAGCATCAATGTATGAATTCTAACGAAATAGTTGTTTCCAAATACCAAATATAAGAGACTAGTGATATAAAATAAGATAGATTAAGGTGAAACATCCATATAATAGGATCTAAAATAGCGTATTAGATTCTCTACAATGTATAACATCCATGGATGGAGTTGGGACCATAAATTGTTTAACAATATATCATATGGTAGCACAATCAACAACCATTGGGTTGGGTTCCAAAGAACCCAAATTAAGCACAAAAAGTGGTATTGGTGTAGAGGGAGCAATGATAGGGCCATGGGATATGGAATAAGAGGTTCCATAGATTGAGTAGTTATGATGACATAGGAAGTCAATACGAGAACCTACGTGAGGGTTATCACTAGGAATAGAAAAATAAGTTATGGTTTCAAAGAACTCTTCATCATCAAGGAAGAATGTGGTTGCAAAGACATGGTTACTTTCATGAATGAGTAAATAAATAGGTGTGGATGACCCCAAGGGTGAATGAATCTTCCCACACTATGAGTTGAAGTGGTGGGGAGGTGGTTCTAGAGCTATGGGCATGCACTTGGTGGGAGTGGATGTTGCACAACTAAGTGATGTGGACACATATTGCATGGATGTAATGTGAGCAACAAAAGGTGAGATTTTGTCATGTGAAGCATGTGAGGGGAAATCATAGTATGAGAGTCGATCAATGGAAACAATGTCTCCTTCATGAGAGAATTTCATGACTCGAAAGAGTGAAGACACCACAAAATTCATTTCATAGATGTAATCATGTACAAGAAGGATATTGTAATCCATTGAACTAGGCATGACAATGACATCGATCAAGATGGTCTTACTACCTAACTCAATGGGGAGATTAGGAAAGATCTCAAAGGGAAGGCATAGTATACCATCAAACGCTCGTAGCTCGTCCATTGATGGAACAAGAGTGGGATAGACCATATGTTTATAGGTAAATAAGGACATAGTACATGAGGAGGCCCCATAATCCACTAAACATTGATGAACTGTGAAGTTCTTAACGATGATGAATATTTGAAATGGGGTGGAAGGTAGGAGACATAATTTAATATGTTGGTCCCAATCAATGGTCATGGAATGAAATGGATGGGGGTAAGCACTTGAATTTTCCTTATAAGGATAAGGTCTAGTGAACATCATGTCACTAGCAGTGGAAGGGGTGCCCCCAAGTCTAGACGATCATATTTTGACCATGAAGTAGATCTGGTTGGAGGGTGGGTTACCCATGTGGGGGGTAGCTACTAAGGTTGAGGATTGTGGAACCTTAGAAAGGGGAGGCGGGGTGCAACACTATGAGATGTGAAGAACTAGGGTGTCCCTATTTAGTATTAATATTCCCTTGTAGAAAATTAGTCTACTTGCTAATGTCTTCATTCTATGAAACTTGGCTATTTTGGGGTAGTGATGGGTGTAATGCCCTTGTTGGCCACAAAATGCATATGGAAAGTTTGTGCTAAGTTGGTTGATTTTTCTTTACATGGGGTTAGAATTTTGATTATGTTTTGCAACATAATGGTTGTCCTCAATGTTATGGGTATGATTGGGTTGATTGCCCCTTGGCCCATGAGGCTAATTTTGGTTCTTTTTTTTCCCTTTTGTTACTTCCCTTTTTTCTATGAATTTTATATATTGATCATATTATGTTGGGAAAAAGATTGGCCTTATTGGGAGGAATAAAGTGAAACAATATGGATGCTAGATGGAGCTAAGGGGGGTTTTGTTATTGAGGTCTTTAGCTGATCACCAAGGAATGGGAAATATGGGTTCTGAGATGGAGGGCCACCATATGAAATGTTGGGAATTGTATGAAAAGGATGCACCACTAGTGGGGGGTGACCATTATACAAGGGGCCATCCATTTACTGAGAGGAAGGAGGCCCAAAGTTAGAGGTACTGGCACCTAGGAGGGAGGGTTGCAACACATCATAAGACATGCTAGGGTTGGCATATGACATATTGTAAGGACCATATAAGGGTTGGCCATATGAAGTGATAGGTGTTGATGTTTGTAGCATCAGAAAAGTAATTCCACACAGGTCTAAGTGTCTAGATGTGTGGAAGTCATCCAAATACTTCAACCTTAGTAATTTACTTTAATTAAAGGAATTATTAAAGTAAAGTGCTTTTATAATTAAAGTGATTTTAATTTAATGAAATAATAAATTTATTAACATTAGTGAATTAAATGAATCTTAGCCATTGATCTAAAGTGAGGAGAGATTTAATCTCAACTTTTAATCACTTTGGCGATTAGGGTTATGCTTGATTCAATCATAACTCAATATTAATAAAAGCAAGGCTAGGTGAAGGGGAAAGGCATACAAGAGATAGATCTATTGGAGTCAGTGACTCATAGAGAAAGAAAAGAAGAACTTTTACTCAAGGATATCTCAACAAGGCTAGAGAAGGACTTTCACCTAGAGATCGGTTCAGTCCAAAGGAGAAGGAAGAAATAACAGTCAAATTTGATAAGAAGGATAGATCTGGGCAGCATATCAACAACAAATACAATCGTAGATCAGGTTGTATAGAGCTATAGAAACCTTGTACACATCAGAATGGTGTAGAAGGGTGTGTACATACACATCACACAAGTGCATAAGGGCGTGTACATATGCATCAGACCAGTAGTCAGGGGCACATACATATGCACATGGTAGTGGAAATAGGCGCATACATACATGCAGGGAAGTGGACACAGAAATGTACATATGAATTGTACATGTCGTACAGGGTGCATACAGATTGTATAGGGTGTGTATAGATCATACATGATGTCAATACAAAGTCGTACAATAATGTCAAAGTTTTTAGGTTGAAGGAGTTGATTTGTTTTTCTATTTCTATTCTCAATGGGAATATTTCCCAGTTTAGGATCCCTTGTAAGCTTGGAGTCATTTTTTAATGAAAAGTTGATTTGAAGGGAACAATTTCGTGTGTTGTGTGAATTTTGGTTTCTAGTTTTGCTTCCGTTGTTTTTTTTATTTCCAGCCAATATATTTTATCCTATGTGTTATAATTTAATTATTAGCAAGGAAAGACACAAGGTAGTAATTTACCTAGGTGCTTGGGATAGTGAGATTTTTCAACATGGTATCAAAGCTTGCACTCTGATAGGGAGACAACTTTAGATACACAATAGTTTGTGCAAAAGATTTATTATACCTGCAAGGATATATTTGTAGATCTATAAACCAGTAGTGATATTCTTGTGGGCTCTTAAAGGAATGAACACATGGAATTTGTTTTTGTAAAATTCTAGAAATGGCAACAACAAGTCTCTGGTTTGAAGACTAGTTGGATGGAGCATCTAACTTCTTGTCCTAGAAGGTGAGGGTAACCTTGATTTTGAAGGAACATGGCCTTTGGGAGATTCTAGAAATTGTTTTCTTGCACCGAAAGATGCAACTAAGTTGGCGGCTCATGAGAAGAAGGACATCAAAGCCCAGAGAGTAATCATGGATGCTCTTAAGGATCATTTGATCTCTCATGTGGAATATAAGCAATCAATCAGAGAAATGTTCAAGGCTCTAGTGGATTTTTTCAAGAGTGACAACTTGGATAGGAAGATCATCTTGAGAAACAAGCTCAGATCCATCCAGATGTCAAGATCTAACAATTTTACTAGCTACTTCGTGAGGATCATGATCAACTTGTGGCCTTTTCCATTGGGGGGAATGTGGATGAGGTAGAACTTGTAAATGTGGCATTGAATGGTTTCACCAAGTCACGAGAGCCATTTTTCAAGGGAGTTTGTGCTTGGAGTTGAGTTTTTTAGTTCAGATGGTCTTCTACGTGTGCTTGGTGTCTTATCATGTGGCAGACATAAAGTGGTCTCTAGATATAAATTTTATATTTTTAAAGTTTAAGTGAATTTTTTCTTTATGAGGAATAAAGTGACTTAAATTGTGTTAATGAGAGATTAAAACACAACCGTAGATCTTGAGAGGGATAGGATTTAATCTCAGCCATAAGATCTAAAATAACTTCCTAACTCCCTCATGAAGAGATAAAAAGGAGATCTGAGGAAAAATAGACACATTCATTATTCATTTAATGAGAAGAGAGAGCGTAAGTGGGAGAGAAAAAGAGGAGAGGAAACATTGCAGTAAACTAAGGCATGATTCCCAAGAAGAAAGAGGACACAAATATCAAGGAGAGAGGAAAAAAATTAATGCAGCAAGTCAACCAAACATGTGAAAAGAGTTGGCACAGATTTTGAGACAAAAGTGCACAAAAATTGAGGCAAACCATACAAGATTTATTATTGGTACAATGCACAAATTTTTAGGTATTTTTGAGCACTCAACACACCCCAAAAAAGTCTATTTCAAATTTTCACTTTTTGGGTACCACTTGATCTTTTGCACTATCTGATTGCACTTCAGTATGAAACGAATGTCTGTGTTAATCATTATGTTTTCATGGTGAGTCGTTTAAAGTCTGCTTGAGCATGTGAAAATCACCTTAACTTTAAAAAGGGACTAACATTTACTTAAGGAATCGATGGTCTAAAGTTTCCCCCAACACGCTTAGGAAACTCGGCATTGAAAAAATTTAAATATGACGAAAAACGCTTGAGAAGAACAAAATAGCCAAGCATCGAATTTCACCGGCGTCGACAGAAAGACGTTCTTCGTCCCCACGAATAAGCTTCACTAAAGATATCGCCGAAGTCTGACCAGTTCGGCATCGATAGAAAAACGAGAAGAGTAGGCATCGCGCAAGTAAGAGAGTGGTATCACCGATCCCTGACTCCCAAAATTTTTTTGGTGTCAGAGGTTTACAAAGGCGATAACCCGTAATGAAACTGTGCACTCTAACTATCCCATATCGCCGATCCCTGATACCTGTCCACCAGAGAGACAAGACATGATGAGATGTTTTAGCCCTAAGATATGTTAGGTATGACACATTTAAATTCATAGTTAATTCACAGATCATGCATTAGTTGTCAATTTGTGCACAAATCAAAAGGGATCGTTTAAGTCTGCCAATACAATGCATCTCCCTCCGCACCTCCACTTTCAACCAAGTTAGAATTTATTTTTGGAGATCCGACGGTAGTTTGTTTTGAATTTCATTCATTACTCATATTAAATGATTGATACGACAGATAGGATCTCTCATGTTATATTCTTTTTAATCTTTGTGTATGAACCTATTATGCATGACAAGAAGTTCATAGCACACAAAGGAGCAATACTAGCAATCCAGAGAAGGCTTCCAAGGTTCAGTGAGTATTAAACAACAATTTTAGCAAGCATTACAGGTATGTACTGGCTCATGGTGTTTTACGCTTCATTTCATATGTTTCCACCCAACACTACTCTATACGCTTGTTTAAAGGACCGTTTTTCAGTTGCAGGAACGATGCCTCTGAAGAAACCCACCATCAGGAAATCCCCAAGAGTGCCAAAGCTGCAAGAACCAGAGGTGGGAGAAGGGTCCTCCCCAGCAGTTGTGAGGCAATTGGAATTTGCTCCAAAACAGTTCCTGTCATTAAGACAGCCTCCAAGAAGGCCTTCGTCCAGCCCCAGGCCTTTGGAGACACAGAGGCGAGCATCAGGACCAAAACAATATTCCCTCGCTGGGAAGAACTATTTAAGAAAATCAAGAAGGAGGAAACCCTCAAGTATGCCCCGCACAACGATCCTGACATGAGAAAACTTGACAACGAAGTTCTCCCGAATGTCCGCCAGGATTATTTTCACATGGTGGCAAGCAGGACTCCAATATTTCCCTGCATCAAAATCTTGAAATGACTTATTGATCACACTGATACACATAGGTGTTTAATTAATGAGGACAATCGTGGATGCATCGGGGTTTTCCTCCCAGTAGAATTTCAAAGTTACTACAAGCTCAGGGAGTCAGAAGAACGTTTAAGCACTGATTTTGTTTTGATTTTCTATTAGAAGCACGACATCAGCAAAATTATGGCATCCTAGTGGAGAGAGGATAAGAATTTCACCAATTGGACCTCCGGTTGGTACCCAATGACCAACCTGAGAGAGCCTTACATATATCTAATGGCCCTTCTCTACCGATTGCATGGGGAGAAAGACTACGCCAGATTTTTGGAGGCTTGGATGCCTCTGGCTTATACTGTAGCCATTTCTGGAATAGGTTTTAACTGGGGTGCAATCATCTCCAAACAACTAAGCACTTGCATACGACAAGTTCAGACACCAAAAGAGGGAGAAACCCCATCCTTCTACATGGCCTCGTATCTGCTGGACGTTGTCTGCGCCAATAACGTCTTTGCGGGAATGAAATTGAGCTAGCATTCCTCTGAGCTACCGGTCCATGTATACTTCATCATCCTTTGGGAAAATAGGTACAAGAAATCTTATTCTCCCATCTGTGACCAGTTTATTGCATGCATTTATTCTCTGTTATTCAAGAAATAACCCCCAAGGCTATTAGATGTAGCCAAAAGGGTAGTATAGAAGGTAGGCCACTGGTATCTAGATGAGCGCGAGACCTACATCAGGGTTTTCGGTGCCATAGGAGCACCCCATATGTTACCTGTATATGTCCCCGATCGATTGATATTAGGAGAAATATGTTATGAGACCATTTTGCAGGGCTACAATGGTACTTTGGTAAAAGACACAAAGTGGGCCTTCATACCTTATGGGTTTCCTATTGGCTTCTACGTGGTCAAAGACACCATGCAAACTAAACAAGAAGGGTTAATTCAATTGGAATTTGATTCCAGACTAGCCGTTTTCGCAAGCACAACCCCAAGGTCTAGTCCTAAAACATGCATCGCAGGTATCATCCTGTTGACCTTATGCCCATGACCAGTTTGAAGACGAGATTTTCACCGAAAATGTCCAAGACTAGAATGAGGTGGAGGTGAGGAGGGTTGATCCTAAAAAAACTAGATTCAAGGCCATGAGTTGGGAGGAGCAAGCGATGTATTTAGAGCAAACGGATCATGAAATCCTCAGGACCCGAGACAGAAGGGCAACATCTGAACCGGGGGAAGAGGTGGGCAATCCCCAAGAATCCATCGAAGTGACAGAAGTTTATCAAGAATCCCCAGTACAAATCAGGGATTCCCCTAAAGTTCAAGTTGTACAGGGGATGGGGGGACTTATGTGGCAGTAGGCCCAGCTGCTAATGAAGTGGATGCAGGATAATCTGGAACTCATCATAACACCCAGGATTCCAACCGATAGCCCAGAAGGAAGCCTGACGGAGCCAAGTGGCCCCGATTTCACAAATCTTGGTAACACCAATGGGTCAGACGACCTTGAATCTACAACATCACCGCTCAATTCACCGGTAGGTGGGATGACACATCCAGAGTCAGTTCAGTTGTCAGTAGAAACATGTGCACCTAATCCTTTGAGCATGCTCATAACTATATATAGTGATGATGAGAGCCAAGAGTCATCTCACGAAAACCCTGTGCGCGTCCGAGAAGAAAAGGGACTTGAGAAGATTTCTTCCCTTGAGCTCAAAGTGCAAACAAAGGAGGTCCCATAAAGGGAAACAAAAGCTGAAAGTGGTCTCGAAACAAAGTAACCCGATGCACCAAAAACCAGAGCAGATCTGAAGGACAAGCCCAAATTGTATGAGCCAAAGAAAGACTCCCCGCGAAAGGAGATCAGCGGTTCTGTGACCAACAAGCAAGTAAGTAAAAAGTCTGTGCCCAATGTCGCTACTCCTCTCAATACTCAAACCCTCGACGAGCGATAGGTAGAAGCTGGGTCTTCAAGGCACAACGAGGAAATTCATGAGCCCGATATTGAACAAGTATACACCATTGGTAGCCTAGGAAACATACTCACATGGGGCGATCAACAGATACATGAGCCGCTGGACGAGGTAGTAGATATCTATGCGATCTCATATGATTGAAAGAGAAAGGCCATCGTTTAGAGGACTGCAAAGAAAAGAAAGATTGCGTTGGATTACTTTGTCTTTGTTACTACAGAGGAGAACTTGGTCTGAGTACGAGAGAAATCATCCTTTTCAAGAGATATCTCAGGTTGACTAT
This sequence comes from Picea mariana, assembly GCA_032191745.1. Taxonomy (NCBI): domain Eukaryota; kingdom Viridiplantae; phylum Streptophyta; class Pinopsida; order Pinales; family Pinaceae; genus Picea; species Picea mariana. Next base: position 41,028 of record JASDQU010306686.1, read on the forward strand.
TAAAGAAACTGTTAGTATAGGATGCCACGTGGCGAATTTTGTTTTTCTTAAACTGCACTTAGTCGTTAATTTCAGTTAAACTTTATATTATAAAGAAAGACGTCGACCAATTAGCAAAGGGTCGATGGTTGTTGCAAGAACTCTTTCTTTCTGGTTGTTAAGAATTATTTTGAAGCTGCTATGAATTGAGAAGTCCTTCTGGACCAAAGATAAAGTTATTTTCATCAAATGCATGTGTGAATGGACTCAAAGAAGAACTATTTCCTATCTCATTTCATGAATAGATGTAACAAGTAAGAGTTGTCCAATTTATTGTCAAGTTATCTGGTGCAATGCTTTGTTGTTCTTTTCTTTAATGATGAAGATGATGAATCGTTGTGTGATTATGTGATAAATGATTACGGTAGATGAATTACTTTGCCTACAATTATCTTATCACATATGTGTTTTCTTTCTGGTAATTAGTAATCTCAGACAGTAATTGGATGCTCACATGGTTAACGTATTAGTACTAGGCATGTGGTATACAATTGTTGTCTGCATGTTTGAGTAGTGAGTTATCCCAAGCTCAACCTCTTCCCCAATAGTTATAACTTAATCATGTTTTGATGCCAAGTTGGTTTATACCGGCTTACACTTCACATTGGTCTCGTCCAAGAAAAAAATACAAAAGAGATAGTCTAAACAGAAGGAAGAGCCTTCACAAGGAAACATTAAAGCTCATCGATTAATTGGTCGGATCGCAAGATCTAGAGAACCATTCCATTCCAAATGTTGTAGAGTCTAATTGGACCTCAGTGGCGAGTTTGGTTCCTACTGTTGAACTAGGGATTTGAGACCCATCAACAGGTAGCTGTACAACATTTATTGTAGGAAGTCGTACAAAATTTATTGCAGTACACATAAGTTTAGAAGTAGATCATACATCTTGGAGTGAGAGGCACAAAAATCGAGACAGCAATAAATTTATGAGTTTGGCACGAAAATTGAGGTGAATTTGTTCCTATTCCTCTTGCTCTAATTTCAAAAAAAAAATCTTAGAAACCCTAATAAAATTTCCTCTCTACTAGTTTTCCCTTCAGGGTTTTTCCAAGGTCATTGCCCAAAATATCTTATGTCATTGAGTGGTTTTATTTCTTGTTTTTGTTATTCAAGTAAAATATTCAATGTGTTTTTTGTTATAAATTCTAGTTTTGAAAATGCATTTATGAATGAACATTAAACTGAGACAAACACGTTATTGAAATAAAAAACCAAGATTTGAACCTTAAAATTTTGCATGGTATTAGTGTCAGTGACAGGTGGTTGTGAGGCTACTTCCAATAATGTCAGAAGTATTAGTTGGTATAAGATGCACAATTGGGTACTCATGAGTGTGAGAAGAGTCTTAAGGTCGTGGTGAGGAGTAACACGTCTTCTACACGTGATCCAGTGCAGGGGGAAGGGAAGCTTTCTAGTTCAAAGGGAGAAACTATAGAAGAAGATGGAGTGATTGGGTTGGATATAGATCCAAGTGGAGGTTCCATAAGTACCTTCCTTGCTAAGAGGGAGTGTTGAGTTTTGTAGCTCATATGGTCTTCTACCTGTGGTTGGTGTCATAGCATGTGGGGGACATAAAGTGGTCTCTAGATATAAATTTTATATTTATAAAGTTTAAGTGACTTTTTTCTTTATGAGGAATAAAGTGACTTAAGTTGTGTTAATGAAACACAATCGTAGATCTTGATAGGGCTAGGATTTAATCTTATCCATCAGATCTAATAACTTCCTAAATCCCTCATGAAGCGATAAAAAGGATATCTAGGGAAAAATAGACACATCCATTATTCATTTAATGAGAAGAGAGAGTGTAAGTGGGAGAAAAAAGAGGAGAGAAAACATTGCAGCAAACTAGGGCACAATTCCCAAGGAGAAAGAGGACATGAATCTCAAGGAGAGAGGACAACTATTAATGCAACAAGTTGGACATATGTGTGAGAAGAGTTGGCACAAATTTTGAGGCAGTAGTGCATATAAATCGAGGCAAACCGTACAACATTTATTGTTGGTACAATGCATAGATTTTTAGGCAGTCGTACAACATTTATTGCAGGAAATCATACAACATTTATAACAGTACATAGATTTATAGAAGCATGTTGTACAACTTGGTGTGAGAGGCACATAAATTGAGGCAGTAATAAATTATGAGTTTGGAACAAAAATCGATGTGCACTTGTTCCTATTTCTCTTGTTGTAATTTCCATAATTTTTTCTCAGAAACCCTAATAAAATTTCCTCTCTCTACTATTTTTTCCTTCAGGGTTTTTCCAGGGCATTGCCCAAAATATCTTGTGTCATTGACTAGTTTTATTTCTTGTTTCCACTATGCAAGTAAAAGATTCAATGTGTTTTTTTTTATAAATTCCAGTTTTGAAAATGCATTTATGAATGAGCATTAAATTGCGACAAGCAATTTATTGAAATAAAAAACCAAGATTTGAACCTTAAAAATTTACTGATAGAAACTTCCTTATTGGAAGAGACTTTGGGATGATTGCATCCAAGAAGAGGCTCGAGAGGAGTATAAATCCAACAGGTAGGGAGATGGAGAGGATAACTTGGCCCTAGACAGTCAAGCCAAGAAGGGAAAAGGAAAGGGTTCCAAGAATAATGGTGAGGAATCAACCTCACAATTGGGCAAGAAGAAGGACTTGAGTAAGATCAAGTGTTTCATGTGTCACAAGAGTGATCATTATGCATATCAGTGTTCGGAGAAGAAGAAGGGGGAAGGGAAATTGTAGAAGGTAGCAACATCAACAAAAACTTGGTTGGATGAGTTTGTTGCAAAGTTTGAGAAGGAATTCACACTACTCTCATGCCTCTCTACCAACACAGTCACAAGGAGTGTGTGGTACTTGGACAATGGTGCATCATGTCATATGACATAAGAATGGGAGCTATTCAACAGTATGATGGAGAAGGAATCACGGATCTATGTGGAGCTTGGTGATGATACCAATGTTAGGTTAAACTTGACTCAGTAAAAGAGTCAAAGTTGTTAGGTCAACAGTGGTGGTTTTGGGCACATGGTTTTGGTAGCTTGTGGTTTCACGACCCATGGTTTGCATGTAATAAATCCTTTAAAAGGTTGGTAATACTCCATTGTAATGTTTTGAGAGTTGAGCGGCGAAAGCTCAGTTGGATGGGGCCAAGAGGTTGGTTTTGTTTTGGTCAAGGAAATGATAGATCTATTGTTGGTTGGTTTTCCCTGTATGGGTTTTTCAGGAGAAAATTGATTATTTTATGTGTGTATGTTGCTATGTTGGTATTGTTTTTATATCTCGATTTTTAATATGGTATCAGATCCCAGTAGGCTTGGACTCTCTAGAGAGAGTGGCTTGGGAATTTCTCTAATGTTGGATTATGTATGAAGTTTTTCAGCATTGATCTTTTTTGCGGCTAGAAGTTATAAGCACCTATCCAAGATGGTTAGTCGAAGGACTACAAATATGAGATCTATAAAATGTGCATTTATTCTTGTAGTAGTTTTCATGAAAATGACATTGCGAATAGATGAAAATGCACTCCATAGTGGGGGATTTGTGGTAACAAAAGAGTTGTCACTAGATAATTCACTGAATTCAATGGTCTCTATAAACATCACTGTGTTGAAGAACGTGGTATCCAAAGGATTTGTATGTTTAGATGGAAGCCCACCAACTTACCATTTAGACTGGGGATCAGGATCAAGAGAAAATAGTTGGCTCATTCACTTGGAAGGTGGAGGATGGTGTAGTGGCATACCCTCGTGTTCATAGGGAATTGGGTTCTTCTCTATACATGGGTAAATCAATAGCAATTACATGTGTTGTAAGTGTTGGTCAATCAAAAAATCCAGATCGCATTTTGGTTCGATATTGTGACGGGTTGGTATTCACTAGAGATGTGGATGAGGTAGAATCGAGTAGAAAAATCTATTTGGGAGCACAAAGAAAGCCTGGGGGGATGCAAAGGAGCCTAAAAGAGGTCCATGTGATGTTGGAGGAAGTCAATGCGCAAACCCTAGCTACCACCAGTCAGAGGGGTTGCCATGTGTAAGGAAAAGAGGATATCACTTGATGTTGGTTGTTGATGTGCAGTGGAATTGTGAGCTTGGGCTTGGGCCACTTGACATGTTGCTTCTATGGGTTGATACTGGACACCAAAGTTTCGACCAAGCAAAGAAGACATGAGAGATGGATTAAGATGCGAGTTTAGTAGTGAGGTTGTTAATGTGTAGGTAATGAGCTATGTAGATCTAGGCAAATGGAGGTCTCAAAGGTGAGAAAAATGCACATGGTGTAGGTAAGAAGCTCGGTTTCATGGGTTAGAAAAATGATTGTGTTGATCCTTGATGAAAAATCACAGGCAACAATAGTGTTGGTCATGGGGACAAATAAATTTTGGACGAGGTAGAGTGGAGCTTGCATGATGAAATTTGAGTTATCAGAGTGTGCCAAATATTGAAATGTCAAGAAAACTTGTGCACAAATACTTTGCGGGGAATGGACTAGGCCCTCCACAAAGTGTTGGAAAATGGCAAGAGAATGAGGGCACTAGTGAGAGAATGAGGGAATAAGTGTTGAGATAACAATAATTAAAAAATTATTATTATTATTGAGTTGAAAGTATTTATTGCATGTAAATAGGCATGCAACTGTAAGACCTGGTTAGGCATGCATACACCTAGTAAATTATTGGCAAATTCTAGACATACACCTAGGTGATAGGGGGGCACATGTTAAATTCCCAAATACCCTGGTTATAAACCTTGAGGGGGGTAGGGCCTAGAGGTGAGTGGTGTAGACTCACTTGGAAGTTTGGCCAGATTTAGTCATGGGAAACCCCATGTCAAGTTTAAAGGGGGGAATGTTAGGTTAAACTTGACTTAGTAAAAGAGTCAAAGTTGTTAGGTCAATATTGGTGGTTTTGAGAACATGGTTTTGGTAGCTCGCGGTTTCACAACCCATGGTTTTCATGGAATAAATCCTTTAAAAGGGTATTAATACTCCATTGTAATGTGCTAAGAGTTGAGCAGTGAAGGTTCACTTGGCCAAGGCCAGGAGGTTGGCTGGCTTGGCCAGGTTTTGGCCAAGGAAATAATAGATCTATTATTGGCTGGATTTTCCCATAAGGGTTTTCCAAGAGAAAATTGATTGTTTTATGTGTGCATGTTGTTATGTTGGTATTGTTTTTATCTCTCAATTTTTAATAGCCAAGTATGCAATAAAGGGGGAGTGAACAATCGTGTTCCAAATTGAGTTAGGAGGTTTGTTTAAGGTCTAGGATGTGTTATATGTACCAGAACCAAAGAAGAACTTTCTCTCAGTCTCAGTTATGGAGGACAAGAGTTTTATTGTCATGTATAAGAAAGAGAAATTACTCATATGTCTAGAGGGAGTTAGCCTTGACACAACAATGAGAATTGGGGTTAGGGAGGGAAATTTATATAGGTTGAAGGGAAATCTTGTTCAGGACTTGGTATATGATAGTGACAACCCATGTGAGTTGTGACATACGAGGATGGGACACCTCAACTATAGGGAATTTTCAATTATGAGGGAGATTGTCACTAGTCTCCTAGATTTCAGTGTTGAGTAGCAGGGCATGTTCACTTGAAAAGAATGCCAAGGATTATTTTCCAAACAATGAGAGTAGGTCCATGGGGATCTTGTATCTTATACATTCAAATGTGAGTGTATCGATGTCAGTGGAATAAATGCAGGGAGCACTATATTATGTGACATTCATTGTTAAGGTCCTAACCCGCACATAGGTAGATCAATGTATTCGGATGTAATAAAGGTCGATATTAATAAGGCCTTTCAATAAAATAGAATAAGGCGGATGTAAGAAGACCTAATAGAAGCTTCCACTTCTAGAAGGATCTTCCTCTAGATGCTTCTCTTAATAGACATATTTAGTATAAATAAGGGTCGAAGGTATGAAAACCCTAGCTTGGAGATTATTGTAACAGAGCGCTGCTCAACTGGAGGTTGCCCCCTCGAAGAGGCCTGTGAACATTGCTTTCTGAATCCAAGTGCTATTTCAGTTGTTGCTCTTATATTATTTCTGTGTTATTGTTGAGATTATGCTGGTTATATTGTTGTTATTCTGCCATTTCTAACATTTCATTTATGTTCTGTGTATTTGTTATATCTAGTATCTTCCAAGTGGTATCAGAGCACTTTCCTTGGCAGAAATTGTGGGAATTTTTTTTTCAGGGTAGAGACGTATTCTGGCGTCTTTAAGCCACAGAGATCTGTCGTTACGTGCATAAACCCGCAGTTGAGAGATTCATACACGCAGGAAATACAAGTGGTTCTTCAGCGCACATCTGTTGGCCACCCTTGTAACCCCTGTTGGTACCCCTTCGAGTGGTAGTGCATTAGACAGCACCTGTGTATAGATCGGCCTAGCTTTCCTGAATCCCTCTTTAGATAAACCTATCAGCCGCTAGACTGCTATATTGTCATCGAGAACAACACTCGGGAAGATACTCTCTAGTATCTGGGTAGTCGGGTAGTATGGCTAAGGGTACGGTCTATCCTCCTTAGTTAGTGCCCTGAGATATTGGGACGAGTACTATTGTTGGACCCTGCACATATATCAAAGAGATATAGCATAGCGCAAACCCTTATCTATAGAACCCTTGAATACCTAACCCTTGGGGGACAACAACATAAACACATTAAAACCGACCAGATCTATTGCCGCGCAACTGTGTTTGGGTTGCCAAGTCAATACACATTTCTTTCTGGTTAAGAATTTGGGGATTTCATCACTGCAGTATTTTTCAGACCGGAGTATAACTCCGTAGGTGTAAAAAAAAATAAAAGAGAGCCTGGAAAAAATTTCACCATTATTTGAGACCTATTCCATTGGATTCATCTCTTCGCCCTTAACATAGTCATCCATATCATTTTTCGGCAAAAAAATTTTTGACCCCACCGACCCCTTTTCAATTCACCCATCCTCATGGCCCATACTCGTAGCCAAGAACTGAAGTCTCGCTTCAACACCTTGCAATCTAGTTTCCTTGAGACCCAAAAAGAAGTGAAACAACTTAGTGCTACTATTGCCTCTCGATATACATCCATCAATACCACCATAAATGCATCTGTGCAGTCCTCAATGGAGGAAGTCAAACAAGAACTGACCACCCAGCTTGAATCTGTCTTTGCATCACTCTGCACCAAACTAAAGATCCCTACCAATGACCCTTTTTCTGATGCACATCCAAAGACTAAAGGTGAACCTTCATCCCATTCCCATACCTTTCAGCCCCATCACTTTCAACGTGACATACGCCTTCCGCGGGTGGATGTAACCAAATTTGATGGCTCGGACCCCACTGGTTGGGTCACCCAAATGGAACATTATTTCTATTTATACGGAATTACTGATGACTTGGCCAAACTTAGGTATGGTGTTCTCCATCTAGATCAAGAATGCTGGCAATGGTGGCAATGGAGAAAAACTTCCCGTCAAGGGTATATTGCTTGGACCCAATTTGTGGCTGAGCTTTATGAACGCTTTGACACTGACACCAACCATTTGGGTCGTTTGAAAAAATTTAAACAATCAGGAACAGTCGAAGACTTCATAACTGCATTTGAGCGATTGGATTTTCGAACAAAGGGCATGACTGATGCTTTCTTTCGAGAGTGTTTTATTAGTGGCCTTAAGGAGGAGATTTGGGCCCATGTCCTCATGGCTCGACCCTCGAGTTGGGTGGAGGCTACTAAAAAAGCTAAAGAAGCACAACAAGTTGTATCCTCTCAAACCCATAAACCTTCCTTTATCCCTCGCCCTAAACCCATAAATCCCACTACTCCCTCCACCCCATTAAAGATCCAAAAATTGACTAAGGCTGAAATGGTTGAACGCCAACTCAAAGGCCTTTGTTATAATTGTGATGACAAATATTTCCCGGGCCACAAATGTAAGGAACAAAATATTTTCATGGCCATCTCTAAGGATATTTCGGAAGAGGATGTTGAAACTCCCATTGTGCCCGAGTCACCTGAAATCACTGACATCACCCCTCCCTCTGACCCTCCCGAAGTAGAACTGATCATTTCCCTCAATGCTCTCACTGGCTTTTCCGCCCCCCAAACCCTCAAGTTAATTGGTTACATCAAGCATCGGAAGGTCATCATTCTGGTTGATAGTGGAAGTACCCATAATTTTATTCATCGCCGCATTGCCCAAGAAACCCATTGCTACATCCATGCCGTCAACAATTTCCAAATTATGATTGCCAATGGTGGTTCCATGAAATGTGGAGGGCGTTGTGAAAATGTGCATCTCCAAATCGGTGACTACCACCTCAAATCCCATTTGTTTGCTATCGACATGGGTGGTTGTGACATTGTGTTGGGTGCAGACTGGCTAAGGACCTTGGGTCCCATTCTCATGGATTTTAAGGACTTAACCACGCAATTCGACCAGGAAGGCCACCAATATAAATTTCAAGGCATCACTGTTGGTTCACCTGAGGTAATTAGTTCCCATCGTATGGAAAAGCTTCTAAAAAAAGGTCACTCTGGTGTCATTGCCCAACTCCATGCCATACAAGCAACAGAGACACCCCCGGTGCCACAAGACCTCCAAGCTCTCCTTTCTAAACATCAAATGGTATTTTCCACTCCCCAAGGACTCCCTCCTTCCCGTGGTGTTCATGATCATTCCATTCCCCTGGTACCAGGAAGCCTTCCCCCCAATATCCATCTGTATCGCCACCCCTTTTCACAAAAAAATGAAATTGAGAAAATGGTCTAGGAACTCCTTACTGTAGGCGTTATCCATCCTAGTATGAGCCCTTACTCTTCTCCGGTAGTCATGGTCCTAAAGAAAGAAGGTTCTTGGAGAATGTGTCCTGACTTTTGTGCCCTCAACAAACTGACCATTAAAGATAAATTTCCCATTTCTGTCATTGATGACCTCCTGGATGAATTGAGTGGAGTGTCGCCTATGTCAGAGAACCATAAAGGAAGTGCTAGTCCATTGGAAAGATACGACTCCAACAGATGCCACTTGGGAACCAGCTATCATTCTGCAGCAGTTTCCACATCTCAAGCCTTGAGGACAAGGTTGCTTTTAAGGGGGCAGACATGTTAAGGTCCTAACCCACACATAGGTAGATCAATGTATTCGGATGCAATAAAGGTCAATATTAATAAGGCCTTTCAATAAAATAGAATAAGGTGGATGTAAGAAGACCTAATAGAAGCTTTCGCTTCTAGAAGGATCTTCCTCTAGATGCTTCTCTTAATAGACATATTTAGTATAAATAAGGGTCGAGGGTATGAAAAACCTAGCTTGGAGATTATTGTAACAGAGCGTTGCTCAACTGGAGGTTGCCCCCTCAAAGAGGCCTGTGAACATTGCTTTCTGAATCCAAGTGCTATTTCAGTTGTTGCTCTTATATTATTTCTGTGTTATTGTTGAGATTATGCTGGTTATATTGCTGTTATTCTGCCATTTCTAGCATTTCATTTCTGTTCTGCGTATTTATTATATCTGGTATCTTCCATTCATTGATGAATTTTTTAGGAAAACCTGGATCTTCTTTATGAAGACCAAGGATGAGGTCTTCAGTTGGTTCTAGGATTTCAAGGGCTAGGTGGATAACTAGACAAGGAAGATGAAAAATATATTGAGGTCAGATAATGGGGGAGAGTACACCTCCAATGACTTCAAGGATTTCTGCAAGGAGGCAGGGATCAAGAGGGAGTCGATAGTCTCATACAACCCTTAGGAGAATGGGGTTGTGGAGAGAAAGAATTGTTCCATCATTGGTTTTGCCAAGTATATGATACATGACCAAGATCTTCCTATGTTCATTTGGGTAGAGGCATGTAGCATGACAATACATGTGTAGAACCTGAGTCCTCATGGGATACTGGGGGACGAGACTCATGATGAAGCATTCATAAGGGTGAAGCTAGAGATAGGACATTTGAGGATCTTTGGTTGTCCAGTATACATCCATGTGCCTATGGAGAAGAGGACGATGTTGGATCCTTCATGAGAGAAGGGAATATTCGCGGGGTACAATGATACCTCAAAGTCTTAAAGGATATTCATACCAGCGTAGAGGAAGAAAATTGTGAGTAGAGATGTTAATTTTGAGGAGAACTTGGAATCTAGGAAGTCTCATGAGTTACCACCATTGGAAAAGCATGAGGAGCAGGAGGCTCTGAAGGGAGAAAAATGTTCATAGGCTTCCAGTTCAGGGAGTCAACCTTCAGGTTAGGAGGATGAGTTATCCCCTTCTATTTCTTTCAAGAGACCTAAGTGGTTTGAGTAGACATTGAAGGATGCATAGGAGCATGTCAAGGCTCTAGGAGAACTATCAGGGAGAGAATGCCTCCAAAGAAGTTTCCAAACTTCATGGCACTAGCAAGCAACATCATTGAAGAAGCAACAAACCATCAGATTTATCAGGATGCTACGGTGCATGATGATGTGTGGGATAGTGTACCAAGATCAAAGGGACAACCAGTTCTAGGTGCCTCTTCTAGAAGTACCTTCCTCACTAAGATGAAGTGTTGATGTTTGTAGCATCAGATAGGTACTTCTACATAGGTATAAGTGTCTAGATGCATGGAAGTCATCCAAATCCTTCAACCTTAGTAATTTAATTTAATTAAAGTAATTATTAAAGTAAAATTCTTGTATAATTAAAGTGAGTTTAACTTAATGAAATGCTAAAGTTGTTAGCATTAGTGAATTAAATGAATATTAGCCATTGATCTCAAGTGAGGTGAGAATTAATCTCAATCGCTAATCACTTTGGAGATCTAGGTTATGTTTGATTAGGTATTAAGTCAAGATTATAAAAGCAAGGCTAGGTGAAGGGAAAAGACACACAAGAGACATGTCTATTGGAGTCAGTGACCCATAGAGGAAGAAAAGAAGAAATTTTGCTCAAGGAGATCTCAACAAGGGTGAAGAAGGACCTTCACCTAGAGATCAATTCAGTCCAAAGAAGAAGGAAGTAGTAGTAGAAATATATGATAAGAAAGACAGATCTGGGTAGTAGATCAGCAGCAGGTACAGTCGCAGATCAGGTTGTATATATTTGGAGCATTGTTGTATGCAACATAATGTTGCAGAAGGGTGCATACATATGCATCGCACAAGTGCAGAAGGGTTTGTACATACACGATGGACCAATAGTTTGGGGCGCATACATATGCACATGGTAGTGGACATATGTGTATACATGCGCGCAGGGCAATGGACACAAACATGTACATATGCATTGTATAGGCCATACAAGGTGCATATATATCATACATGACACTAGTATAGGGTCATACAATAGCTACAGGGTTGTTTGGTTGCATGAATTTGTTGTATTTTTACGTTTCTATTCTCAGTGGGGCATATTTCCCAATTTGGGAGCCCTTGTAAGGTTGGATTCATTATTTAATGAAAAGTTGATTTGAAGGGTAGAATTTATGTGTGTTGTGTGAAGTTTGGTTTCCAATTTTGTTCTGTTATTTTTTTTTTATTTACAACCAGTATATTTTATTCTGTGTTGAAATTTATTTATCAGCAAGCAAAAACACATGGTAGTAATTTATCTAGGTGCTAGGGATAGTGAGATTTTTCAACACTATGTGGGCCATATGATGTATTGGGTTGTCCATATGAAGTGCTAGCTCTACCATTTTGATTGTTGTACATGCTAGTATTAGGGTTTAGGTTCATCTAAAAACCTTGATCGGTTGCATTCACAAGAGAACCAATAATGCATTTGGCAACATGAGATATCCCCAACGTATGTTTCTCAAAATAATGATGTCAATGAGGCATCAAGGATAATTGAGTACAAATATATGATTTCGATGAGGCATTAGGGATAATTGACTAGCAATAAATGAGATCGAAATGTTGTGCCTTGAAGATATCTTGTTCTTTTGATTGTAGAATGGTGATGGACACATCTTTAGCGATGATGCGGGGGAGATATATCAAAACTCAATCTAAGAGGAGGGGGTCTTTGAGTTTGATTTTACACAAGTTATGCCACTCATTTATGTGATACCTAATATGAGTGGTAKTAGTTTGGTGAAAATTGGTAAGGATCTTAACATTGCATTCACAATGGATCAATAAGCAAAGAAAAGAGTCAGGAAAGCCTTATAGATTGACTCAAAGGTGGTTTGGGTGTCATTGGGTTCATCATTATACCATTTGGTAGCAACCTCGATGAGGGTGCATTGGAAAAACTTAAGTGGCATATAATCTATCATAACTATATTGGTGGAGCACCATGGGTGAAATTTCATGACATGGTTGGATGGATCCTCTCCAAGTTAACCCTCAAGCTTTGAAAAGTTAGAGAGTAGCTTGGTTAGCATGGGTGGCCAAGTAGGATCATGTGAGATATGATCATTAATGAGATTAGCCAGGAGATTCGTGATAGTAATGTACAATAGATTATGTGGGTTAGGTCTAGTTTGTTGATTTTTGTAGCTTTGGGTAGGTATTCTCACATGGCCCTAGGTGTTGAGCATGTGTGAATTGTTGTGGTCACCGCATCACACTTTCGGTTTAGTGAAAATTCCCTTGGAATGAAGTTGAGGCTTCATGGGTTTGGTGATGGGATTTGTGGACTTGTGTAAGGGCTTCACACCCATAGAGAAAGCCTAATTTGATGTTGACTTGTGGACGAGATTCTATGGTGACCCCTAAGGATTATATATAAAGGAGAGAGGTCATTGCCACATTGCATATTGTGTAGATCATGTGTGGGCATGATGGAGCTAGCATAAGTGAGTCTGCACTTGTGCTAGAAGGCTTGGTGATTTCAACAAAGGGAAATTTTGCTAGGGTGGAAAATTTGGCCTAGGTTTGAGGACTCCCTATTTTATGTTCTTGGTAGAGAAAAACACACCGCATGTGTGGGAGAGAGAGGCAACCATAGAAGGAAGAAAATTGTATGAGCAGAATGAGTCATATGGAAGGGTCCGTACGGGTTTCCGTGCATGTACACAAGTTTCAGTGGGAACAATCATGTATGTACACAGGTTGCAATGGGACCAATCACGTACATATGTGGGTTGTAGTGGGAACAATCATGTAAATTCGTATAGATATTTCAAGGTAGGTGTAGATCTATATAGGGATGACAGGTGACATCAACAAGTCATACAGGAGTTCTGCAACAAATTTGTGGGAATAATATATTTCCAAGGATTTGTTGAGGTTTGGTTTTCTGATTTGTATGGTTATTAGAGGAAAAGGTTGTCCTAAGATTTTGGTGATATTTGTATTGGCTGAGAGAACAAGGTTGTCCTCGGATTTGATGATATTGTACCGGTTGGGAGGGATGGTTTTGCCCTTAGAATTTCGGAAGTTAACAAGGTTACATAATTGAAATTTGTGTCTCATATGTGTTGATGATTCATCTATGATATTTTGTGTTTCCGCTGCATATAATTCCATTCAATAATTTTTACTGTAAAATTGTTCAGTGATAATAGCTAAGGTTTTACTATTAGATCACTAGGAAGCAATTTTCAGATCTGAAAATTAGTCACATAGAGTTGCATGTGAAAATTGACATGGTATCATAGCTTGGGATTTGAATAGAAGGGGATCATCATTAAGACACATAGTTGTTATAGGTGGTTGCATATTTCTTGTTTTTGTTCTGGGCAGGTCATAGGTGACAACTCTGAGAGGGAGTTGTAGCAGTGTTGAGGAGTTAGATTTTAGAGGGAACTACAGTGACTATTGTAGGTGGAAACAAGTTAAATGGTATTTGGTTTGAGAAATGGATCATGTTATCCAGATCAAGAGTTTTGGAATATTGCAGCTTTGGGGTGTGGTAGGTTGGGAGTTCTAGTGGATTGGTGGAGAGGCTGGATCACAACAATATGTTGTTTGGTAGATTTCCAACCCTGTGGATGGACTTCTGGTGAATTTTCACGGTGAGTTGCGATGGGTGCAACTCAGGTTCTTTGGAATGGACAAGAAAGCTTCAGATGTCTAGCAAGTTGATGAGATAGAGTCTTTATCGGGCCAGAGAGTTGCACAATGTCAAGGTGCAACAATGTATGAGGTATTTGACCCACTAGGACGAGGACACTTGAAAAGATGATTCACGATGGTCTAGAGTGGACTATATTAAGTGTCCATCCATAGCTCATGACTGTTCAGAGAAAGGACATAGGTTCAGTTGCAGTGTGTGCATAAACACAGAGAGTTTGGTGACTTGGATGATGGAATTGGGCAAAATTTCATTGGATGTTCATGACTTCGGGAAGTAGGATGCTTGCCTTAGAGGATTGCATGGTTCTTATATAGTGGGAACCACTAACACGTGATGGAGGCACACTATTTTTTCATGAGCTTCACATTGTCTGACTTAGGTATGTACGAGGAGCTTGGTAGGAGGACTAGGCATGTAGTACATGGATTTGGAGAAATGGTATTCCAGATGGATTCACGGGATGTGTTGTGAGTGGAAAATGTGCTATGGGTGCCAGGAGTGTGTTCCCATCTTTAAGGATTGAGGAATAGGACCATTGTTATACCAAAATTTTCCACACCAACTACATTGTGAGATGGCTTAGTCCTTGTTCCTAACTTGCAAGTTTAAATCCCAAGTTTCTTCATCAAAGTCACTTAAAAAGCCTATCTTTTAGTGCCATATGTGAGTCAGTTGTGTACAACTCGCAGATGTTCATGGGTTTCTAGTTGACAACTCGTAGATGCCATCAAAAAATTATAAAAATAAAATAATTCCCCATTTTTGGGCGGAGATTTCGGTTAGGATCATTTCCTAACCTCCCTGGGCCCATACTCAACACAATTCAACCTCCTTAACCTTTTGATAATGGTATAAAGGAACCTTTGGGGGCATTGATGAGGAGGACAACCTAGGTGTAAATTTATGTTGTTGAATTTGTGAGTCTCTCTATTCCCCTTCATTCTTTGAGTAGCATCCCCTTGACCTGGAACCGACCTTGTTCCAATATTCCTTCCTTTCCACTATATGACCATAAGGTGTGTTCATATCCTTATTGGGTCATCCAAGGAAGGGAAATCTTTCTAAGTGATTCTTGAAGGGCCTTTTGGAGGAACTTGGGCAATTGGCTTCGAGGCAATGTCAATGGTTGGAGTCAAGTTGTAACCACAACTTATTACCGTTGCTAATAAAGAGTTCTCTTTTCCCCATACTTGTGTAGTATTGATTCAACTTGTTTATGTATGTCAAATTACTTCTAACATTTGAATCTTTCTATCTGTTACTTGTATTATTTTATGCTATAACTATCTTGTTGCAAAACCTTCTTGATGTTCTTTTGCAGGTTAGCATAAGCATGAGTCAATAGCAGTACAAGGGTCGGGAGTGAAGAACGACACCAAATGTAAGGATACAAAGTGTGAAACTTTCTTTCCTCTCCAATAAAGTAGTTATTTATTTACAAGTTTTGTGTGTGGGTTAGGGTTATGGATTTTACTTGGTCAATCTCTATTGTGACATGACCCAAAGTCATGGGGGAAAATTCCCATAAAAACTACTCAGTGTTGTTCCAGAATGGACAAGTGTTATTGGATGTTGAGTTGGTCTTCCTAGGTTGTGGGAACCCTTTGTGCAGGGGTTCTGTGCACGAGAGATGTTGCCAGGGTTTGAGAGAATATAGATTGATTGTATCTAGGAGGAGACTCGGTTAGTGTTCAGGGATGATATGGAAGGTATGGTGAAGAGTAGCAGTGATGAGAAATAGGCCCTTGTATCTCACACTAGGAAGGGCAGAAGAGGTTCTCTTAGGAGAGGGGCTTCTACTAAGAGAGAAGCATCTCCAAAGACAAGACAAAAGAGGGATCTTAGTAATATTCAATGCTTTCATTGCCATGAATTTGGTCATTATGCTTCACAGTGTCCACACATGAGGGGAAGGGGAAGAAAGCAGTAGGCATCAACAACAGAGATTAATGAGGTTGCAGACAGGTTCCAAAGGGAGATCTTGTTGGTCTCCTCCCTTTTAGGTATAGTTTCCAGCAAGGGGACTTGGTTGGTGGATAGCAGAGCATCGTTCCATATGATAGGTACTAGATATTTATTTGACACTTTTGCAAAGATTGACTCAGACTTTTGTGTGAAGATTGGCATGAGAGCCAAACATGCAGTACAAGGGTCTGGTACAATATCGTTCTGATTAGAGTTAGGAGAAGTGTTGAGGGTTTCAAATGTGTTATGGGTGTCAGAACTTAGGAGGAGTGTTCTCTTAGTATCAAAGATTGAGAGAAAGGGGTACAACATATTGTTTCGAGAGGGATAAGTGTTGTTTGTTCCCAGGCGATCTAGCTTCAAATCAACATTGATTCTTGGATTTATGGAGGGTAGCCTATATAGGTTGAGGGGCCAACCTATGCATGCTATGGCCAAAATGAGCAGAGAGACAAATGAGGAGGAGCAAGTGGCTCCACTAGTGGTGAGGCAGGTGGCCCCACTAGTAGCACATAGGGAGTAGGTGGCTCCACTAGTGGCGAGGTAGGTAGCGCCACTGGTAGTGTTGGCTCAGAGAGAGCCAGATTTTAGAGGGAGTTATCCCTCAAGATCCAGTGGGGAGGAGCAACCTCTGAGGACTATGTCGAGGATAATGGACAAGGAGTAGGTAGCTCTGGAGGGTGTGTCGACTCAGAGGGAGTCTGACTTCATAGTGAGTTAGGAGGATCAAAGGGAGAGTCATTTACTTAGTGGGATCCAACCTTTAGGTCCATATGGGAGAGAGGCATCTTCCAAGACTATCAGAAAAGCATCAGGGGTTGAGGAGGCCTAACGGGAGGTTCAAATACAGGAGGATTCTAGGAGCAGGGTGTATTCTAGGATGGAATCATGCCAGACAATAGGATTTGCCTCGATGACAGAGGGAGCAACCAATCATGTGGATGGGAGAACAATTGTGGTAGCAGATCCAATGTAGAGACATAGTTAGTTCTAGGTGATTGTGGAGTGTGGTGAGAATACCTCCCTCGCTAAGAGGGAGTGTTTATTTTTGTATATTCTGGCATGTATTCTCACATGGCCCTAGGAGTTGGGCTTGCGAGAATTATTGTGGGCACCACATCACACTTTTGGTTTGGTGAAAACACCCTTGGAATGAAGTTGGGGCTTCATGGGTTTGGTGATGGGATTTGTGGGATTGTGTAGGGGCTTCACACCCACAAAGAAAGCCTAATTTGATGTTTACTTATGGAGGGGATTCTATGGTGAACCCTAAGTATTTTATATAAAGGAGAGAGGTCATTGTGACATTTCATATTGTGTAGATCATGTTTGGAGACATGATGGAGCTAGCATAAGGGAGTATGCACTTTTGCTAGGAGGCTTGGTGATTTTAGCAAAGGAAAATTCTGCTAGGGTGGAAAATCTGGCCTAAGGTTGAGGACTCTCTATTTTATGTTCTTGGTAGGGAAAATCAAACCGCATGTGTGGGAGAGAGAGGCAACCGCAGAAGGAAAAAAATTGTACGAGTGGAGCAATTTGTACGATAGGGTTTGTACAAGTTTTTGTGCATGCATGTGGGTTTCAGTGGGAACAGTCACATACGTACACGGGTTGCAGTGGGAGGAGTTGCATACATCCATACAGAGCTTCCTAGGCAGGTGTAGGTATGTACATGGCTAACAGGTGACGTCAACAGGTCATATAAGAGGTCCGAAATAGATTTGCAGGAATAATATATTTCCAGAGATTTGTTAAGGTTTGATTTTCTGATTTGTATGGTTATTGGAGGACAAGGTTGTCCTCATATTTTGGTGATATTTGTATTGGCTGAGAAGACAAGGTTGTCCTCAGATTTGGTGATATTGTACTGGTTGGGAGGGATGGTGTAACATGAAAACTGTTATTCACTGAGAAATGAATATTTTTGAATATTAACATTTGATTGAATATGATAAAGATGAATGAGATATAATGAGATTGATTACAACTGAGAACTGAGGGATGGATATATATACCTACGCAAGGGTTCCCTTTCATAAGATACATGACCTTTCATATGTCATGTCTCTTCATAATTAATTATTAATGATTAGTTATTTATATATTTATGTTTGTTACAGATGGTTTTTCCCTCACAATTTCTAAAGTTAACAAGGTTACATAACTGAAATTTGTGCCTCGTATTTGTTGATCATTCATCTCTAATCTTTTGTGTTTTCACTGCATATAATTTCAGTCAATAATTTTCAGTGTAAAATTTTTCAGTGATAACAACTAGGGTTTTATTGTTAGATCACTAGGTATCAATTTTCAGATCGAAAAAATTAGTCACATAGAGTTGCATGTGAAAATTGACATATTTATCATGGATGGATGGATGGTTGATGGACTAGATGGGGTAGAGCTTGAAGAAGGAAATCTTGTAGAGGATGAGCTTGATAAGGATGAGCTCGATGTGGATGAACTTATATTAGGATTTGAAGGGGATACTACATGCCTTGTTAGAGAGATGGAAAGAGAATGGATCCCTCCCAACAAATGGTGGAGTTCGTGAAGACTACATGAACACATAGGTAATAGGGGATCTACTATAGTTATGAGATGAATCTCTCTGAGCTATAAGGTGAATTGTAAAAGAAATGTTGTTGCACAAAAAAATTAGTACTAAAAGAAAATATACCTAAATCAAAATCAATGCACAAGTAGTGCAACAATATTTTATATGTGTTTTAATAATTCACAAAATTTAGGGCTTTGTTATAGGGGTTTTTTCATGATGTTTCTTGTAAAGTAAAAGCATGATCATGTGACTCTAATGAGCTTCTCTCAAATCAAAATCAATAACTTGGCCTTCCAATCACTCTCAATAGATGGTGATGACATCCATTGAAGACATTACATGAAGGTATGGTAGAGATAATTATAGTGAAGCACTCTTGGGGTAGGTCCAAGACGACAACAACTATATGTCTTAGGTGCTTCCACAATCCCATGAAATCTGCCCAATGATAAACCTAGTTTTGGAAACTAAGAAACCTCTTCATGGATCATGGACAATGGGTTTCCAACTTCCAATGGTCAAGCGATGACAACATGGCTTAAAAGAGCTAGGTGGATCTATCAAACTACCAGTCCCAATCTAAGCATCAACACTCAAACAAGATTGCATCCCTTATGTTGGAAAACACATCTATTAGAAAATATTTAAATATCCCTGGGAAAACAACTATGTTTCATACGAAAAACAATTATGGGAAGTTATTTGGATGTCTATCCCCATAATCCTAACTTGATGTAACTTATTTTTAGTCCTTGAGGGAGGGTTTAATATATTTAGGTGTTAAGTTGCTTTATTTTTAGAGGGATAAGCTTGGCATCATGAACTCATGTTGTTTGACTAAGGTGTGCAAAGGAAGTATTTCAAACTTTCAATCATTTTTTATTCACCAAGATCACTTATGAGTGCAAGGTGAAGAGAATAATTTGATAGAAGGGTCGTTAGGTCCTTTATTTGTGTGCACAAGTGAGTAATAACAAAAATGAAAAATGCTAAAGTAAATGTTAGAAATGAAATATCTGAAAGGAAATTAACGGAAAGTGATAAGTACTTGAAATCAATTCATTGTTTATCCAATCAAATTCTTTAATTTGTGAGCAATTGAATGATATAAGAAACAACAATTTAGATATAAACGTGTTGGAGGTATTCCAGACTTCCAACTTTTTCTTATCCACCAAGATATTTTATGTGGCAAAGATCATACTTTGAGGTAAAATAATTTTTAGATCCTTCGTTGTGTGTGAATGTGTTAATAATAGAAATCCCAAGTACTAAAGTGAAATGTTGAAAGCAGTCAATAGTAAAAAATTGAGTTTCTTTCATTACCTACAATGTTCCTTGAATTTTTAAGAACTAAACACATAGAACAACAACGTTAGGCTAATCCATTAATGAAAAAATCAATTTAGCATAAAAAACCTCAGAAAAAAGTCATAGAGTGTTAAAAATTTGAATTTATGAAGGGTTGTGTGGGATCTAGTTAAGATAGTGTTGCAATTTTGATAGTCACAGGTTTATCATAACATAGGGCAACATGATTGCATGGTTATTATGTGTACTAGCTACAAAATAAAATATGTGTAGGTTATGGTGGGAAAACTTGCATGAATGGTGAGAGTATCGAAGGAATATTCATGCGGATGGTGCAAAATTGAGAGAAATGTGTGTGCCAAAAGTTGAGATTTCAAAACACTATTTAATTATGGAAAAAACGACCTCTTTCAATTGATGAAAGTGGATTTAATGGAGTCTAAAATAAGCCTACAAACAAACATAAGTAAAGAACCAAGTGGAACCATAATTGGGAGTGAGAAAATTGAATCAAACTCCCTAGTTGATCATGGATATTCCACTAGAACAATTTATCACAATAGATCTTACAAGTTTATTCAAACTCTTTGTTATTCAATGTTTTACTTAATATTGAGATTTGATACTACTATCTTAGTACTCAAAACATTGATGTAAGCTTAGACTAAAAACAAATAAGCTAAAATAAATGCCATACCATCCACACAATGCACACAAGATGTACACTAGGAAACCCAATATAGGAAAACTTAGCGAGAAGGTCATGAGGACTATGTCTTTCTCTTCGCTTCTTAGATATGAAATGCAAATACAAAGTAAGGTGAACTCACTATGGAGTTTCCATTGACAATGTGGTCTATATGGATGCTACAGGGTCTTATACTTCCTATATTCCGCTCCAATATCCCACTCCCTTACTCAAGTCAACTATGGAACAATAATCAATTCAATAAGGATGGAAACCCTTCCTTTCATAACAACCTAGTATTTAACATGTCCTAATATCTATCTATGGTTTGAGTTAGGTGTTTTTCATGCCTCAACTCTCAATTAGGGTTAGGGTTTTCAACTGTTGGCACAGGGGCAGACCCAGGGTTCAGCTCCAAGAGTGCACCAACAAGCCCTAACTACTGGCCCTTTCGACAATACCTATGAAGTAGATGCAATCTCACCCGAAGCAATTATGAAGGGGTTGCGGGACATATATGTCTACAACCAAAGGGAATATCAAGTGGATCTAATACAAAAACAACACAGCATTCATATATCACTTATCAGCTTAGATCTATTCTTCACATTTACTTATCGGATCTAACATAGCATTGCAATCACAATATATCAATGACAGAGATAAAATACCAATCACACACAACACAAAATATATGTGGTTCACCCCCTCTCTAGGGCTACGTCCACACAACTGTGCTCTATAATATATTAGGATGAAGCATACAGTTCTTGTCTGCACTCTTAGCTAGCAGATCCTCTTTCTTCTCCTCTCTTTCTCTCCCCTTCCTGCACACCTAGCTGCAGAATTGATCTTCGCACCCAGCTGAAGATCTTACAATACTAGAAGGCTCTCACACTTAGCGCTTCTCTCTCACACAACAATAATCACTCTTAATATCAATACATCTATACCCAAAAATACCGTACCAACCCAAACTAGGTGCTCATGACCTTTATTTATACATTACATAGCTCACTGACATCCTTAAGCCGAAACCTAGGTCTCCAAAACCCCAGATACCAAAACCCTAGGTGTCTAAACCCTAGGTCAACTTGACCTACGTTTTCAAGGCTTCGCCATCCTGTCTTTCCTTCCTTCTCGCATGGTGCTCTAAAGAATCTAATGACGGCTTTTTCCACTTGTTGAGTTGTCCACGATCCTTCTTTCTTGTTGATCTGTCATCCTCGATCTCCTCGTCCAATGTCTTGCTTCACTCCATATTTTATGCTCTTTTGTTCACTTCGACCCAGTAACAGTCACTTTGTCTTCTGTGAAGTTCGCATTCTCCCTTTTTCTTCCTTGATCTTCGCTTGCTTCTATAACCAAGGGCCAACAAGCCCCCAACGCTCACTTGTGATTCATCCTGAGGCACTTTAGATCTGAGCTTCCTGTTTTACTTCGACTCCATACTGTGCAGTGCAACCTCTACTTTCTTCTCGATGCCTCCTCTTTTTCCCTTGTGCAGACTGTCTTTTCTGTGTCTGGTACCCAGTTTCAATTGCACCTAGTACCTAGACCCTTTTCGTCTTGCGTTTACTGAGAGCTACGAGACAGTTGATTGTCATAGTACAACTTCAACCACCTCCAATTCACCAAACCTTCCTTCCATGCACCATTCAACGTTTTCAATTGCACAACTCCTCCCTCTGTAACATACGCGATCTCGTATGGCCCTAGCCAATGTGTTCTGAACTTACCAAGATGTTTTATGAACTTGCTATCATATACCAGTACTAGATCACCTTGTTTGAATGCCTTCTTCTTGATGTGTCCGTCATGATAGGCCTTCTCTCTTTCCTTTTGTACATGCTGATGGAATCCTGCAATAAATCTGTCTTCCTCCAATTCAACCAACTGTGCAAGCCTCTCTTGAACAGCGCCAGGGTCATCCATATCTGTAAAGGAAACAATTTTTAGGCTTGGTACCAGATATTCCATTGGAACAACGACTTAAAGACCATATACCAACTTAAAAGGTGTTTGCATTGTCGACTTCTTGCAAGTGGTTCTATAGGCCCAAAGTACTGCCGGTACTCTTAGATCCCAATCATCCCTGTTCACACTACAATTTTTGTCAATGGTGGCAACATCCTAGTAATCTCCAACATTTGCAAACTTTGGTGTCTTCTCTATTCCAATATTGACCTTCTTAATCTTGATCGGTTGTCCAATAAATGGTAGCTCAACTCCTGGTCCTTCCAAGTCTCTTTGGCCTTTTGTTTCTGCGATGTTCACCTTCCTAAGATCATCGTCTTCATCAACATTGACATTGTAACAGCCTTGTAGTTTCTGGAGAGTTGCAGTCCATTCGTCCTCTTCTTGTTCCAAAAAAAGGCTAGATGCCTCCTCAAATACTTTATGTCTCACAATCTGTAATGCTTGATCTACTGAAGGGAATTGGCTTTCAAATAAGAAGGTAGTTACAAAATTCTGAGTCATACCTTCTCAATCCATAGTGATGAGGCGCAACTCTGCTTGAAGGTACCAGTTGATAGGGGTGGTGTCCAGTGTATTAATGAATTTGTGTACCCATTGTTCCCGAGGAATGTTGCTCTAGGATTTCTCACAACTCCGCACATGGTCCTTTGGACAACTTCAAGTTGTGTAGTGAACTTCGCAGCCTTCTACTTGTGCTGAGAACCATGCTGTCATTAGGGTATGATATTGTACCCATTATGTGATGTTATGTTTATGTGTCCCCCACCATCTTGCTGGTGTGGCTTTCAAGGCCTCATCCATTGCCAATAATCTCTGTCGTATCGGTACACTTTCTTCAAAGTCTGACAAGAAGGTTTCCAGAGGATTTAGACCATCAAAAGTAGGTAAGTTACTTACTATTGTGTTGATCCAACGAAATTATCTGGTTAATCTAGCACATCTTCTTGTAGATACTTCATACATCTTATTCTACCAGTTCTCCAGTGCTTCTTCTGAGTCTGATGAACATGCGCTCTCACTTCGCCAGCTTAGGTTCCCATCAGCTATAGGATTAATGTAGTCATGTTGTCTGGCTGTTAGCTTGTATATATTTTCTAGTGCATATGCATGGTCTTCTTCTCTGATAGGTTCTATGTATCACTGACCTTCATCTAGATCTAAAGGTGCAATGACCCTAAGGCCATCTCTTTCAAAATTCATACGTCTTTTATTTAAATCAACCACAGTGGAATTATTGAAAGCCCAATCGATTCCTAACAGCGCGGGGTAAGGACAACTATCATCAACTATTTCAATTACCTCGAAATCTACAAACGTTCTTACTCCGTTGATGTCCACAGGGACATGTTCCAGTCTGCCAAATGGACTTACAACTTGTTGGTTGGCCATCCTAAGCCTGATAGGGGAATAGATCAATTTCGGCTTTCCCATCAGTGCCCAGGTTTTCTTCGTCATGACATTGACTTCCGACCTTAAGTCGAGGACTACATAATCTATCTCATACTCTCCTATTTGAGCATTCAAATGTAATTCCTTATTTTTCCTTCTCTTCTTATCGATTTGGTGTACTTCCCTATTTAGTAAGGGGTCTATCTTTCCTAGCTCATACTGTCTAATTAAATTTTGTAACTCTTGTACAATGCTTTCATCCTGAATCAACTTAATGCAAGTATATAAAAATTCCATGAGCTTGCTTACCTCTTTTCCTTATTTTGGCAAAGCAGACTGATCAAATGCCAAAGGCATTCCATATTCTCTCACTTCTGGTCTAGTCTTTGATGAGAAGCCTTAGTCTCCTCTGAATTCTTTCCTTGCTTCCTCAAACATTTGTCTTTCTTTCTTTGCATCAAACATTTGTGTCTTCTCTGTAGCTTTCTTGATCCCTGAATCTTCTGTATTCTTCCCTTTGGTCAGTCTATATTCTCCTGTAATAGTGCCTCCTCTAGTTATAACAACCACTCTAGGGTCTTCTCCGCGAGGTTCAACATATATCAGTTGCACTTGCGGGTTCTGTTGAGGTCCTCGTCTTTCCTAAAGCTTAACTAGTAGCACAGGACAATATTCTATAATATGGTCAAACAAGCTGCAGTAGCTGCAAGTGGTACAAGGGTTCTGACAATCCCTTGCAAGGTGTCCTGGTTGTGCACAGTTATAACAGATGATCTGTCCTCGGCCTTGACCCATTCCTCCCCCTCCTCCTCTTCCTCTGAATCCACCGCAATGATTGAAGTTTCCTCTCTCATGAGAGTTATACTGCGTAGTGTTTCCTTCTTGTTTTACTTCGCCTTAAATATTATATATGTCTCTCGACCTTTCATGCATGAGCTCGTAAGCCCTATAATCCCTATTATCATTTCCTACAAACTTACAGAATGTATAGTACAAATGTGTAGGTATCTGAACATACTTTTGCATGTAGTAGCACTCACTAGGGCGATGTTTGTTTCTGCATACCTCGCACCAAGGTAAGGTGGCTTGCTTCAAAGGGATCGGAGCTCCAGAAGCCAAGTATTCATTGAATAGGGGACAATGTTCCTTGTCAGGGCCTTCTGATCTGCATCTGACATACCAGATGTCTTCTCTTTTATCTTTTTCCTTGTCTTTCTTCATATCTTCAACTTGCAGAGACAAACTAGTCAACTGAATCAAGATCTGACTCATACCTGAGCTGGATTATCCCATAGGGGATGATTCTAACTTCATGGCAATCTCCAGCGCCTCAAAATGCGAAGCAATATTCTGTTGCATCAGAGGGACTTTGATGTGTGGTAAGAGGGCATCAATGAACCATTCTTTGTTCTTGTTAAGCCCTAATATTGGCTCATTACCCCTTAATTGGGGCATATTATATTAGTAATATTACTTTATTTATGTCGGCTTTAGGCCATTAGTTGTAATTATACCTCCTAGTCTCCTATATATACCAAGGAGACATTTTCATTTTGAATCATCTTGTACTTGAACATTTAAGTGGGGTAAAAGGAGGTTACCCCCTCGAAGAGGCTTATTATCTAAAATTATCTTTTTTTCAAGGCGTTGAGTACTTTTTCTGAGGTTTTTCTATGCTATATTGATATTTGGTTCTTAACATATGGTATCAGAGCTCAACGTCTTGGGGTTTCGATGCTACATCTGAGACACCTTGGAATTTTCACTATAACTTTTTTTTTAGAATGTTTCAGAAGGAACGACTTGGAGGATATTTATTAAATAGATCAAGGTACGTTGGGTTCAAAATTCAATTCCTGAGGCCTTATACTTTCGTAGATACAACCTGTACAATATAGGGTTCTGGAATCATCCTGAACTGATTCATTGTGGAATTTTCACTATAAAAATTTTTATGTAACGTTTCAGACCCTGAACTCCAGATGATATTTACAGAAATTAGTAAGGTATCTGTGGTAAAATTTTTAGCTTCTGGGTCATCTTAAATTTGTAGATACACCTTGTGTAATATAGGGTATCAGACTAGTCCTATTGACTAGTCTCACGAAGGTGTTCCAGATAAAACAATCATAATGTCTTCATAGAGTATCTAAATTGAGTGGGACTAGTTTCATTTAATCGTGGACAGTCTGTATTATTTCTGGTGTGAGTTTCATAATTTTATATCAATTATTTTGTGCGGGGCACGCTATACAAGTGAGATCTCCTGGAAAGGCCAAAAATCGGCAAGTTGTGGGGAAGTTACCGTAAATTCCAGTTGGCACATCTAATTTTGATCAGACCTATGGCATTGAAGAGAAGAAATATGAGATAACTACATAAAAGAAAGTTTCATACCCATAAGGGCCAAAACTTGGGAGATACAACAGAAGAAATATTGTCTAGCAGAACCACCTCAAAATCAAGGTTCAAAAGTGATACTTGGCCAACATGCCACCCAAAAAGGGAACTTCTACACCAAATAAGCCTCTATAAAATCCTACTTGGACTCTTGATGAAGGTGAAGAAATGCATAGGGACATAAGTGATTTACAAAATATGAACTACAAGAGATGATGGAGGGTTTAAAAGGGGAGATCATGGAAGTATTGAAAAATTTCGTAACAGAGAAGACACCTGAAAGT